>JAJIBD010002946.1:0-27173 GCA_021461705.1 Cryptotis parvus
TTGCTTTTGGTTGTTTATCTGGAACTGTATTTCTTAAACTACAGTGCAGGGAAGGAACAAAGCAGTTTCTGTCAGGACGTGCAAGCTTTGGCAGGCAGAAGGGCAGGTTAAAGATGCAGTGTATGCGTTGAAGCAGTGGGTATTTTCATGCAGCTTACTTCAGCCACGAGAGCTTACTGCAAGCTTCGTTCGCGGGGTCCGTGCCTCTGTCCCTGGGTAGTCTGAGACAGCCCAACCCTGGGTTACTCTAGTGTAAAAGGAGCTCGCCTGTACGGCGTCTCTGTTGCTTGGTTTCGTGGGACTCAGCTTCTACCATAAATGACTCTCCTTTAGGGATCTGTGGAAACATGGAAATTGACGTGAATTGATCCACCCACCACCTCCCCTTAAAGGTGCCTTTTCATAAAAAAAATATGCTCTATAGCTTTTTCCCTGACTGGCCAGAAATCAGGGGATTGAGAGCCTGGGAGGAGCACGTAATACCGTAGGAATTTCTCAGATATTGATGGGACCTGACTCAGCTGGGGGAGAGGGGGAGACAAGGAATAGGCCTAGGTGAGGGACAGTAAAGTGATGAAGCAGCTCCCAGGACAAAAAGATGCCCGGTCATCTTTCACAGTGTCCCCTTATTTTACGCATGCCAACGGAGGCATCATACTGCCGAATTAATGGAGCTGGTTGGGTGGAGGGAACCATGGCACTGACAAAATGGCGTTATTGGGAGGGTGGGGCAACGTGATTGCGCTTTGAGGGGTCAAATATAGAACTGGGAGGAGCCGGCGCATGGCGTCTGTGTGGCCCGACAGTTGCTCAGCCAGCTGGACAGGTTGGAGCCCCTAGGCCCAGAGAAGCAGGCGCCCATTTCTGACCAGTGTCTGCAATTCTTGTTCTGCCTGGGCCACAGTGTGATGGGATTGACTTTCTGCTGAACAGTAATTGCATATATGAGGTATCTGTGTGTATGCATTTATTTTTACAGTACATCAGTAAATGCACAAGCATCTATCAGAGCCTGGTAAGCTACCTGTGGTAGGTTTGATATGTCAAAACAGTAACAGCGATAGACTTCATTCCATGACCTGGTGGAATGGTTTGAGGTTCTTCATATTTCTGAAGTGAGCAGAGGCCCTTAGGCTATACTAATGGAGATGTTACTGGCGCCCCACTTAAGCAAATCCTGAACAACGGGAAGACAGGTTGATACAAGGTAGTTTGCTCACTTGTTTTCCAAAATGTTGATTCTTGTCCTTCTGGTGCATATAGTTAACACACCAAAGTGCCTGAGGACCCGGATTAATACTCTGTTACCACAAGTCTGTCTGATATCGCACTAACTTAGTCCCAGTGTATCCCTTTCATTCTCTTGTCATGGTACTCTGCACTACAGATAAGTGAGAATAAAAACATTTGTTCTTCTCTCCTCTCATTTACCTCACTTAACATTTAACCCTGTAAGGACTAACTAACTTGCACCAAATTACACGATTTCAGCCTTTCTCATACCTTCCATTTTATATACCAAAACTGTATTAAGCAATATAAGCATGGCTATTATCTATCTATCTATCTATCTATCTATCTATCTATCTATCTATCTATCTATCTATCTATCTATCTATCTATCTATCTATCTATCTAACTCTCTATCTATCTATCTATCTATCTATCTATCTATCTATCTATCTATCTATCCATCTATCTATCTATCTATCTATCTATCTATCTATCTATCTATCTAATCTATCCATCCATCCATCCATCCATCCATCCATCCATCCATCCATCCATCCATCCATCCATCCATCTATCTATCTATCTATCTCTATCTATCTATCTATCTATCTATCTATCCTCTATCTATCTATCTATCTATCTATCTATCTATCATCTATCTATCTATCTTCGATCTAATCTATGTATCTGTTTGTATGTTTGTATGTTTATGCACACATATACATATATATTTACACATAGACATGTATATCTACATATGTATTTATGTTTATATATTTTAAATTAAAATTTTTGTGATGATTTAATTAATAAATTTAATAATTTTGATTTTATTTTAAATGATTGATTCATAATATAATAGACAGTCATGTTTTCTTTGAATTTCTAGTTTTTATTGGTAAATATTACTTTTTGTTAGTGCTGGGAACTTAGGTGTAGAATTTCTGCAAAAACACTGATATTTTTCAAGGATGAAGTTACTTTTGGGCTTTGTTAGGTGAGTCAGGACCAGTACTCCATATAGAGCTAATTATTTCTATTACTGAAGCCAGACCTTTAAAAGTACTTCGCTTTATTACCAAGAGAACGTTATTTATGCATTTTCCCATTTAGCAGTTGGAAATAAACTATCCACTGCACTGTTTTAATGCCACATTTCCCTAATTCTTTTGGGTTGTTCTTTGAATTGCTGCAAGTATTTCCTCAGTAACACTTGAGGCCAATTCTTTGGGATTTTCTCTCTACACCCATGTCTTTTTCAATATTCTTTACTATGATCTTAGTTCCTTTGATCTCCTAGATTATCATTCTGTCTGTTCAAGTAAGGGATTTTTCTGGGATTTATCTCAATGCATTAAGTTAGGACAGTTGTACAGCTTACCTGTTTGTTTTGAGGCTTCCAGTGATCATTATTCTCTGTGGCTAATGTAACTTGAAAACTGGCCTTTCATTTATTATTTTGTCATTATTTGGCTTCTTTTTAAAAAATTGGTTGTTTCATGCATTAAAGTAAATATAATCTCTTTTGTTATATCCTCAAAGGATAACTTTCTAAGTTAAGATTACTAATAGAAAACAAATTCCATAAAATATAGAAACCTAAACTATAGTAGAATGAATACACAGAAAGAAAAATAGAGACATACACATGATAGTACATATATTAATTTTGAAATAATGCAAATACAATGTAAGAAAACTAGGAGCTAAGGAAATTGGGAGTCAGGAAGTGCCTTCTATCTATATCTTTCAACCTATATCCTATTGTTTCTTGTTATCTACTTCTTTGATAGGGTCTCATCAAATGTTTTTTTAATTTGGTATAGCTTAAATATATTAAAATAGTTTTAAAATAACTTTCTAGTGTGATATTATGTGATTTGAATTATCTTCCTTCCTGTACTTAAGTTTGAGCTCATTAAAGAGTTCATCCATAAGATTTGTTGTGATATTTATGTTGTTATTTTCAGCGAGTGGGTCCACATTAAGCTGTATTTGGGGTTGATGCTGTCTTTTGCTCAGGAATTGCTCCTGGTAGTGCTTGGAGGAACCTAGTCAAGTATTAGTGTTTGACCTGGTATGAGTGATTGCTAGGCAAGTACCTTACCCATTGTACTATGTATCTAGTCCTCATTTGATAACTATTTTTTTCTTTTTAGGGCACAGCCAGCAATGCTCAGGGGTTACTCTTGGCTCTGCACTCAGGAATTACTCCTGGCGGTGCTAGGGGACCATATGGGCTGCGGGGATCGAACCTGGGCCAGCGCATGCAAGGCAAACGCCCTACCTGCTCTACTGTGGCTCCGCCCTCCCATTCGATAACTTGTGCTAGTCCTAATATATTTTCATTTGCTTTATTTGCCTCTTCCCATAGCATACCTTCACATATTATATACATTTTCTTTTCTTTTCTTCTCTGATTTTTTTTCTGTTTAGAACAACTTAAAATTTCTCTAACCCGGGGCCAGAGCAATAGTTCAGTGGGTAGGACGTTTGCCTTATGCAGCGTTCAGCCAGTGCTGGCTGGGGCTCCATCCCCAGCATCCCATATGGTCCCTGGAGCACCGCCAGGAGTAATTCCTGAGTGCAGAACCAGGAGAAACCCCTGAGCATTGCCAGGTGTGACCCCCAATAAAAAAGGGAAATAAAAAATTTCTCTAACCCATGTCATCAATCTCTGGAAAATCACATGAACTGATATTCTTTGTGCTTGTTTTAGAAAGGGGTATACCCATCTGTGCTCAGAGTTTACTCCTAGGCTCTACACTCAGTGATCATTCTTGGTAGTACTTGGGAGACATAGGTAGTGCTGGGACCTCACCTGGTTTTGTTGTATTCAAGGCAAGCCCCTATCCACTATACTATCTCTCCGGCCCTTCTGCTCTTCCTGTAACTTTAAACCTACAACATTTATAACTCTCAAATAGTGTATCCGAGTCACAAGCAACTGACAACACAGTGACTGTCAGGTTTTTATATTCTTTATATATTTGGAAAGTTATTCAATGTACATTAAATGTTAAATTGCTCTTCAATGAGAGAGCACACATATATAATAGTAGTTACACATATAGAGTATTCACATGAATTGTAATCTATTGGGCAATATCATGTTCTTTTCGAAACAGATTCTATTTTCATCTGCAATTATTATCAAAACAAAAAAGTAGTTTAATGTCATAGTCTCCTCCATGCTTTTTTTTTTTTGCTTTTGGGTCACGCCGGTGATGCTCCAGGGGGTTACTCCTGGCTCTGCACTCAGGAATTACTCCTGGCGGTGCTCAGGGACCATATGGGATGCTGGGGATCGAACTCGGGCCGGCATGGGCAGGCCGCGTGCAAGGGCCAACGCCCTACCCGCTGGGCTATCGCTCCGGCCCCATAAGGGAAGCAATTTTTTTTTTTTTTTTTTGCTTTTTTTGGGTCACACTTGTCAATGCTTAAGGGTTTCTCCTGGCTCTGCACTCAGGAATTAACTCCCTGGAGGGTACTCCAGGGGACCATATGGGATGCCGGAGATCGAACCCAGACCGGCACAGGGCAGCCGCATGCAAGGCAAGCGCCTTACCAGCTAGGCTATCGCTTCGCCCCCTCCATGCTTTATGTTCCTTTGTGTTTCTGTTTATTATTTATTTGCTGTCATAGTGGTTGATTTGCTCTTTACTCAGAGTTTCAACAGTACTCTGACTTATCTCCTGCCCATTGAGTTTATATTTCCTCATTCTCTGTTAGAACACTATTCAAGGAACTATTAATTGATTTTGACAACTGTTAGAATTGGGTGAGTGGGTCAAGGAAAGATTATGCCCTGCGATGGCGAAAGGAGGCAATGCCACCTTCCAGTGTGCTAGCACGTTTTGCCTGAGGGCTTTTTAAATCTCAGACTGCCAGGCAGTTGTAAGTGGTTTCCAATTAATCGAGATTTCTGAAGCTAAAAATCAATTTCTTTTTTTAAAATTCACATTAAGGATCAAGATTATTTTATTATTACATAGAATGAATTCAGCAAATAGAAACCTGTTCACTCACCCAGCACAAGAAGGACTTGAAGTAAGAACAAGGAGAAAGAAATGGATATATGATTTAACTATGGCAGTGCCAGCAAGCGGAATGGGTGGCAGAGTTGTTCACGCTTTCCTGCCAGACCAAGTTCTCTCTTCTCTGGACAGCTACTTTTCATTCCTCTGTCCTGAACCCAGAACTTCTATTTTTGTTTCCTTGGTATCCTCCAAACTACCTTGTATATTTACTCTGAAATACCAAGTCTATGTCTAAATTATAATGTTTTAAGTTACTTTTACATATATGACACTATCTCCTCTTAATAAAGAATATTGTTTATTTCTTCCAGTTGCTTTGCAACATTTGTTCCAGAAATAACCAACCAAAAAGGGACAAGTAAGAGTATGTAAATTAAAACTAATAAAATGCTTTATAGTTTTGTTGATTTGACATGGATGTCTGCAGGATTATTGTTTTAACATCACTCTGCTTATCTGTGTCTACACAATCTAACAAACTATGGAACGTAACTTTGAGAATACACTATAATTTTGAGGAATTCCCAAGAAACTCCTATGAAACATGTGGGATGTATCCTCTCATTCTCATTACTAACAAATTCTAGATTTAGCCTTTGAATATATCGTCAGCAATCTTCAAAGCAGCAACCTGCTGGGCACCAGCCCCTGGTGAACAGGCCTGAAGCAGGAACTCCACAAGGATTTTAAAAAAGAGACAGAAATAAGAGACTAAAAGCAGGGGGATCAGGGATATAACAGCCTCATGGACTGAAAGCCCCATCTCTCCTTCAAGAACAGTATTTACTGCTAAGAATCAACAATCATTAAAGGAGGAGAAGAACAACCTTCTTTTTGGTCAAGAGCCTGACAATCTTGAACTATCCAGGATAGACTATTACATATCTGAGTGAGGGGAAATGTTAAGACACCCAGCACAAAATGGGAGCAGGGTCAGGGATCCCCTTCTGTCCCAGGGATCAGCTGGTGGGCGGGGAAAGACGCAAGAATCCGGCGAAGTCTAAAAATGCTTTACTAAACACAAGTTCTGGCATACAAATCAGCAATAGTAAAAACCCCAAACTTAGGGTTCCCAGCTGGGCCCGGCCACGTGTAGGCCAAGATAGCTGCCCCGACATGTTAAGGCCCGCAGAGAGATTGTGAAACAGAGCCAGCAGAAAGGGGAGAAAAGAAAGCCCCAGGAGGAAGCAGGCTAGTTTTATATCCCTGCAACCCATACCTCCAACTCCTATGGAAGCTATCAGGATCAAATTCCTCCGGTAATTTCTCCTAGGATCTCACCTAGGCCCTTTGAGATGTTAATGTTGCCCAGCCAAGATCTGCCTTGGAAGTGCTCCTGCAGTGGAGGAGCGACTTCTGAGATGAACTCTATCTCAGAATACAAAGGCATGCATCTCTACCAAGGAATATAGCCAGTTAAATATTTCCCCAAGCCTTCACAAAAATCTCATCTTTACTTCATGGTAATTCTGTATTTTATCTGCCTTTGAGTTCTCAGAGAGCCATGCTTGCTTGCTTGGAGGCAAAGAGCATTTCTCTCTGGTCTAATTACTTAGAGATCCAACGTGGCCAGGCAAATATACTGGTAAGATCTAACTAGTCCCATGATGATTGTGGCAGAATGAGGAGAATATTTATATTAGCTAGCTATAGAATACATGGTCAGATAAACTGGCACATTCAAACTGTCCTACTCCTATCTACAAAGTGACTTGAAGGAGGCAACTCTAGGCCAGATGCAGAGGCTCTGGGCAAGTATACTGCAACATCTGAGGACATTACTTTATCAGAATAAACATAAATGTAAAGGACTTTATTAAGGGAAATTCTTCTTGGGGGGGAACAGAGGTAGGGCCAGAGTCAGCATTCCAGGACAGCTTTACATTCTGGATTTGGATCATGGTTCCCAACAGCAAGAACTCAATTTTAGCATTTGTCAAACTAGCAGAAGGTCTTTTAATTTAATGTAAACCACAATTCAGTTATATATAGATTGACAAAAATTTTACACGTAATAAATCTATGGTACCACTTTTTATGGTTCATAATTTTTTGAGCAATTTTCAAAGGAAAGAAAAAATTCTATCAATATCAAGCTAAATATTCATAATATTATAGTAACAACATGAACATGTAGAAGCAATAGGTAAAGTGATTGGGGTTAAATAGTGAGGAAGAAATTCACATGGTACAGCACAAAAATGTGTAATAATAAAACATAATAATGGGATCTAGTTTCAAGTGAAAATTCACCCTAAAGATGGAGATTTTTGTGGTTCCCTCTTTATCATTCTCTCTTGATTATTTTCAAGATTTTCACTTAAGTAATACAACACATTTAAAGTAAGGAAAATTCATATGAAACAGTCATATATTTTGGCTCCAGGATCTGAAAAAAAAATGCTTTTCTTACTTTCTATAGCTATATCTTGGTTATCTTCTTTGATATCCCAAAGGGGGCTATACAAGCAAAGCATCATCCTGCTTAGTATAGTCTGATAACTGACTAACATTTCATATCTGACTTTCTGCAGTAGTTACTTATCTTTGTACCTTACATTAGGTTGTATATTGTTCATTTTCAATACTGATATCTGTTCTATTACCACCACTGCCCTCAGCATCTCAGATTTTGCTATAATGCACCAACATGGAAAATTCAGAAGCTGAAAATTCTCATTTCAACATCTACTGATATTTTCTCTTGATTAAATTATTTCACTGTTAAAATATCTATTTATTTATTAATAAAAGAAATTCATTTTCTTTTATCTTGGTACTAAGGCTTTTAAAAAGGTTTTCACATATTTGATGAATGCATCCTTCTTTTCTGTTAAGGTGATTGTGAAGGTGAATTAACTTGCTGATATTATATTTGTGCTGTTAAACTTAAGGTTGACATTTTTTATGAAATCATTTAAATAAACTTATTTGAGCTGAATTGTTTTCCATTTACTACCAAATTTACATTAAAAATAAGCTTTCTCCTTGTTTAAACATCTCATCGGGTAGAAAGGAAAAACTTAACTTTTGAAATAAGTAATTTTATATGGTTTGTGTGCATATAGTCCTAACAATATATAATTTGGCTGAAACAATAAAAAGCATATGAGTTTATTTTATTTTTGGGGTGCCACACCTAGTGGTTTAAGGCCTTACGCCTAGCTCTGCACTCAGGAATTATTCCTGGTGCTTGGGGATCATGTGAGAATGTCAGGATTTGACCAAGGTTCATTGTTTGTAAAACAAGTGCACTACCCGACTATTATCTGTCCAGCCCACCAAAAGTTAAACTAAAAGAAAGCAAACACTTTCGAACTATTGTGTAAAAATATCTATTATCTATGCGTATGCCACTAAAACTAGTTTCTAAACCCTGCAGAGCCCAACACTTGGCATATAGCTAGGCTTTAAGTAGGCATTCATTGTACACCTATTGGGGAACTAGATGACTATTGCTGCTGAGTTACTGATTTGGGTATTTTGTAGATGCACAGAAAAACAAAAATAAGACTATGTAGTTAGTTGTTCATCTGAAACTTTTTTCCATTTTTCCTAAACATAGTTTTCTTTAGATTCAGCTGTAGACCTATCTTTCCACATTCTCGGTCGAAGTCAGCCAGCATTTGTGCCGCTTGGCTAATGTTTGTTGTTATCAGATCGATGTCATCACCCGAAGCGGAGGTGGTGTAGTTGCCGACCGTCTATCTTCACTCCCATTCCTTCCCATTCTAATTGTCGCATGATGTTCTCGAGGGTGGTGCTGAAGAGTTTTGGTGAAATGGTATCACCCTGTAGAATCCCTCTTTTGACATAAATGATCACTTCCTTGTAGAATGGTAAGATTCTGTTGGTGAATCCGTAATACAGCTATGAAGGATCTTGATGTATTGGGGTTGAAAACCCTGTTTGGCTAGGGCTTCGATGACTGCTTCAGTCTCTTCAAAATCAAAGGCTTTTAAATCAATGAACGTGAGACAGAGCGGCATTTTATACTCCCTACAAACCTCAATGAGCTTGGTTACCGTGTGGATATGGTTGATTGTGCTGAATCCTTTCCAGAAGCCAGCTTGCTCGCATGGTTGTCCTTCATCTAGTGTTCTGCCAATCCAGTTCAGGATGACTCGGTGAACAGCTTATAGATGACGGACAACAGGCAGATGGGGCGATAGTGCCGATGTTGTGAATGTCTCCCTTCTTGAACAGTAGAACTGTCCTGCTGGTTTTCCATTGGGAGGGCCCCTTGCATTCGGGCAGGTAGTGTGTGAAGAGCCGAGGCTAGTGTATTGATGAGTACCGCGGCAGATTCTTCAGGTGTTCGGGTTTGACTTTGTCTGGGCCTGGTGCTGTTTCCTTCTTTACCGACGAGATGGCATGTAGGATTTCAGAAGAGATAATGTTGGGAATGACATATCCACCCCTGTGGAATTTTGTATGTGGGTAGGTGGACGTGACTATCAAAGGTATCTGAGTAGAAGTCATGGATAATCTTCTCCATTGAATTTCTGGAAGATGTGATAGATTCATCAGGGGCGTCAGAGGGCAGTCATCTTGGTCTTATAGTTGGCAAAAGGACAGGCAGGCGGTCTGAATGCTTTTCCTGGGTTCAGCTGCATCTACCAGTATTTCTGCTCTTCTGTCTTTGAGGTCTTCTTTTATCACTTCTCTGCACTGCTTTGCAAGCTTGGACTTTAGCATTTGGTCGCCTGAGGATCGCGCCTTGCCACGTTGGCGAATGAGCTCGAGAGTTTCTGATGACAGGTGTTCTTTTGTTTCTTTCTCTCTCATGGCATTCTTCGCACAATCATGGAGGTGCTGAACCAGTCGGTTGTATTCTTCATTGATGTGTCAATGATGGTATCTTTCCATGTTGCTGCAATGGTTCCAAAGAGTTCCCAGTGGGTGGTCATTCTGGGGAGTTCTTTTTCTTAAACTTTGCAGCCTTTTCTCCCCATTGCGTGAAGTAGGATTTTGCATGAAGGAGACAGTGGTCCGATCCTGTTTGGAATTTGGAGACAACAGCAACATCGGTCAGACAAAACCGTCGATTGAAGATGATGTGGTCAATTTCATTGTGGAAGTGTCCACCAGGAGATTCCCATGTCCAACTTTTCGCATCAGCCTTCTGGAACTGTGAGTTCCCATGAATGATCTTGGTGGACATGATGAACTCAGATAGTCTCTCACCCTGTTCATTCCATTCTAGGCTATGGGTCCCGATGTGGAATTCTTCAGCTGATCTTCTCGGTCCTATCTTGGCATTAAAATCACCAACTATGATCTTGTAGAAGGTGTGATCTTTTTATAGAACTCCTCCAGTTCCATGTAGAATTAATTCCTAGGTTAATTCCTAATTAATTCCTAGATTTAATTTGTGTTAAATCTAGGAAGGTAGAGATTATTTCACAAATCAAATGATTAAGAACTTTCTTAATATAATAACTTGTATTTGTTTGGAACTCTGTAATGTTTATTACTATAGACTAAAAGGAAAATAAAATGGTGCCCCTCGATTGCTGCAAGAGTTTTCTATGTAATTTTTATGATAAATTTTTAGGAATTTTTGATCTAAGACAAATATTTTCCCCCATGTTTAATTTGCCAATTCCATTTATGATTTTAAGTCTCAGGTAAGTTGGTTCTAGCAATTCTGAACCAACTCTTTTCTCTGATCATGGTATTTCATCTTCTCTAAAAATAACCTTTTATCATTTGGGGATTATTTTCTTAACCTGTTCACCTTGATAACTTTCTACTTGTCCAGGAAGCAGTTTAGGCATATGCTATTGGATAGTACTATAACATTTTTGGTTCCATGCGACACATATGCTCTTTATAGGCTTGCACAGGAAGTAATATTATACCAACAAGCATTTAGATTCTGCTGTTTTATTATGACACAGACAGATATGTCTGTCTGTGTCAGAATATGAATATAACAGAGAACTGTGAGATTTTCTTAATTATTAAAGGAGGCTAAATTGAGATTAGCCTCCTTTTATTTTTTGGAACTCTGTTGAAAATTGATCTTGTGCATCTCTGATTGAAAAGATGATATTGTGCATAACTAGGTACAATTTGACTGGGTGTGGAGGTATTTCATACTTTTAATATCAAAAGTATAAATTAGGGTATTAAAAACCATAGTTTCTGTAGAGTGAAAAAAAGTCTCCCTGCAGTGCAGTTCAGAACTTCCCAAAGTGGTGGTCAATGTGAATATTATCTTTTATCCATTTTCTCCCTCTCTCTAATTTCCACATATAGACAGAAGTGATTTGAGCTCACTTCATTCTACATATAATCTGAAGTGGGGTAAGATTATCTAACCTCAGCCACAGTAAGAAGAAAAATATCTGCAATTGATGAGTATCATCCATTCAGATACATGTAACTACATGCTTAAAAATGTAATAATATAATCTATACATAAATGTCCCTGCTTTAAAATTTTACCCAACTTCAAACTGTACTACAAGGCAGTAGTAATTAAAACAGCATGGTATTGGAATAAAAACAGACCTGTGGACCTATGGAATAGAATTGAGTATCCTGGCGCCCAACCTCAAACACATGATCATTTAATCTTTGATAAAGGTGCAACGAGTCTAAAATGGAGTAAGGGAAAGCCTCTTCAATAAGTGGTGTTGGGAAAACTGGGCAGCGACATGTAAAAAATGAATTTGGACCTGTGTCTAACACCATGCACAAAAATCAGATCAAAGTGGATTAAAGATCTCAATATCAGACTTGAATCCATAAAGTACATTGAAGAAAATATAGGAAAAACCCTCCATGACATTGAAGCTAAAGGCATCTTCAAAGATGAAACATCTCTAACAAAGCAACTAGAAGAAAAGATAAATATATGGGACTACATGAAAGTAAAAAGCTTCTGCACCTCAAAAGAAACAGTGACTAAGATACAAAAAGCAGTCCACAGAATGGGAAAGAATATTCACCCAATACTCATCTGATAAGGGGTTAATATCCAGGATATATCAGGCACTGGTAGAACTTTACAAGAAGAAAACAAACAACCCCATCAAAAAATGGGGAGAAGAAATGAACAGAAACTTCAGCAAGGGAAGAAATTCGAAAGGCCAAAAAACATATGAAAAAATGCTCATCATCACTAATCATCAGAGAGATGCAAATCAAAACAACAATGAGATACCACTTTACACCACAGAGACTGGCACATATTCAAAAGAACAAGAACAACAAGTGCTGGCGTGGGTGTGGGGAAAAGGGGACACTCATCCATTGTTGGTGGGAATGCCGGCTGGTACAGCCTTTCTGGAAAACAATATGGACATTCCTCCAAAGACTAGAAATTGAACTCCCATTTGACCCAGCCATACCACTCCTGGGAATCTACTCTGGGAAACCAAAAATACGCAGCGGAAACACCATCCCTACTTTTATGTTCATAGCAGCATTATTCACAATAGCCAGAATCTGGAAGCAACCCGAGTGCCCGAAAATAGATGACTGGATAAAAAAGCTTTGGTACATCTACACAATGGAATACTATGCAGCTGTTAGGAAAAATGAAGTTATAAAATTTGCCTACAAATGGATGGACATGGAGAAGATTATGTTGAGCGAAATTAGCCAGAAGGAGAGAGACAGATACAGAATGACTGCATTTATCTGCATAACATAAATATATAGGTACATATTATGATACCAATATCCAAGGTCAAGTGAAACATACATCAGGAGGTCCTGTCAAAGGTGGAAATTATCACAAACGTGTGGGAGTCAGAGGCTAGGTAAGACAGAAAATGGAACAGTGTGCTAACAATTGTGAGGGTACTAATGCCAACCTAGAACTGAGCATTAAATAGAGGCAAAAGGATACACATGACAACCCTTTAATGTATGTTTTTGTAATCCATAGTCTGGAGAGGAAGGAAAAGAGAAAGATAGAAAAATGGAAAAGAAATAAAGAACCTGCCATGGAAGAGGGCTGGGGGGAGGGGAGGGAACCGGGACGTTGGTGGTGGGAGATGGGCACTGGTGGCGGGATGGGTGCTGCTACACTGTATGACCAAAACCCAAATATGAACTTTTTTAATTGTATATCTTTGTAATTGTAAAAATAAAAAAAAAATTAAAAAAAAATTAAAAAAAAGAAATCACAACTCAAAAAAAAATAAAATAAAATTTTGAGTGTATATTGACATATGAGTAACTTAGTCTGTTCGGAAAACTGTATTTCACATCCTCTGGACATGTAAACATGGAACATGATCAAAGAACCAAAATAAGAACACATCAAGATTTACAGTGAAATGGTTTCTTCTGATATGGGGGCAAGCAAAATATAGAGACATAGAAAGAAGGAAAAGGATGTTCAAGATTTACTTTAGTTAGACAGACTTTAGTACTTTCCTGATTCCAGAAGTTGATATCTTGGGATGATGTTGATATCTTGGGATGATATTCCTGACATAAGAAGAGGCACATGACTGAGAAAGGCATTCAGCAGTCTGGAATGACAGTCCAAACATAACCAGTTCAGCAATGCTACTGGCTCTTCATGTTTGGTTTTGTCTCTAGAACATGATAAGATCAGTTTCATGGCAATTAAATTTTTAAATTAAGTGATCTAAATGATAAAAGAGTTTTGACAATTATAGCCTGTACCACTGTTTTCCTCATTTAAAAATGAAGGCATTTCTAGAGAAACAGTGAGTGGGTAAAACAGTTGGTTGCAGGTGACCAACTTTGTTGGACAACCAGCACTGTTTATGTTGCCCTGAGCACTGCAGAGTTATCTCAGAGCACAAAGTCATAAATCAGAACTTCTAACCAGGCAACCTGACCTAGAAAAGGAATAACACACCACAAAGTGGGGTCTAAATCAAACAAAAAGTTGAGGCAACAGAATCCAAAAATATATCACATAAGGTTATGTATGAGATACAAATAGAGTTTCTTAATTTACAAGCAATATTAAACTTATTTCCCTTTCCATTAAGAAGCATGAGAGAAAAGATCTCTCTCTCTATATATAGATATAGATATAGAGAGAGAAAGAAGGGAGAGATCTATATCTATATCTATATATATGGAAAATTATTTATGTGTTTATATGATTATCTGGGAGTTTCTTTCTCTCTCTATATAGATATTATTTTACATGAACATATATATGTACTATATATATTTACATATATCTATATATCATATATCTATATATATTTATTTCTCTCTCTCTCTATATATATATATAGTCAAACATATATATATATATATATATATATATCTCTATATATAGAGAGAGAGAGATAGAAAGAGAAACTCCTCCCAGATAGTCATATAAACACATAAAGAAGTTTCCATTCATCTTTCTGGGTCAGGTTGCCTGGTTTGGAAGTTTTTATGCCTTTCTTGTATAAGATCATGCTGTTTATTTAAGTTAATCCTTTAAAAGCTTTATCATTTATTTCTTAATATTAACCGGCAGGATTAGCAGGCAGAAATAGTAAGAGGGAATTTTAAATATATGACCTGATCCTAGACTACCAAGGGAAAAAAAATCAAACTATCTTAATTCAACAAACTGCATATTCCCAGAAGAGATGCCTTTAAATGTGGCAAAATCTCATCAGAAAACAACTGCATAAACAGGAAGTGAGGTTTCTTTTTGTCTGACTCAAATTCTTGGGAGAGAAGAGATTCAGTGTGGAACTTGGATGGGGATTATGTATTATGCAAATTAATGAGTCAAAAGCAATGTAACATTTGTATCATCCTTTTTTGTTGAACCCATAGACATAGAGTGAAAAATATAAGCAAATTAAATCAGGCTGTTCTTTAGCTAAGAATTCAGAACATTCGTCAAGTGACTCAACCAATCTTAGAAACAGTCAATGGATGTGCACATACAGTGGAAGAACAGAAAAGGTCTCAATGAGGCCATTTAACTTCACTCCCTGAAATAAACAATAACAAAAGCATCAAAAAAAAAATAAAAGGAGAAAAAGACAAGAAACCTGAGGTCAGTCTTGGATCTGCTCCTGTAGATCAAATGTACTCTGAACTCTGTGATACAATTACTGCTATTCTTTTTTTGGCTGGTTGGTGGGGTCACACCTGCCAATAGAGATACTCAGGGGTTGTCCTGGCTCTGCACTCAGGAATTACTCATGGAAGTGTTCAAGCAACCATATGGGATGCTAGGTATTGATTGAACTCTGGTAGGCCATGTGCAAGGCAAACACCCTACCCACTGTACTACGGCTCCAGCGCAATTAGTGCTCTTTGAACAGATCAAAAGTAAATGACTCTCCAACGTTTTGTGACTTCCACCATAAATGTAGGCTTCCAACTTCTCAAATTGATCCCAGAAATCTACTACTTTTACAAGGTTTGTCAAAATTGTGTATCAATCAGGACTATTTAAAAATGTTATCCAGATTTTTTTTTTTTTTTTTTTTTTTTGCTTTTTTTGGGTCACACCCGGCAATGCTCAGGGGTTTCTCCTGGCTCTGCACTCAGGAATTACTCCTGGCGGTGCTTGGGGGACCATATGGGATGCCGGGGATCGAACCCGGGCCTGCACAGGCCGGCGCGTGCAAGGCAAACGCCCTACCCGCTGGGCTATCGCTCCGGCCCCGAATGTTATCCAGATTAGATGAGTAACATTTTTAAACTAATCTAGTCAGACAGTATCTCAAATGAAACTATTTCCTCTATCTCAAGAGCACTCTAATTTCTATGAAGTAAGTGATTGTTAGTGAAAAACACAGGACGAGGTGAGAAACCTTGGACATAAAGAAAAGAATTGTTACAGCCTCAAACTAATTGATGTAATCTAGGTTTCAAATGGAATTACAAATGGGGCATATACTTAGATCCTCTTCAGAAGCCTCAAGTCTCATCTTCATTCATGTGTTCTATTGAACCCTCTCACAAAAGTACACGCTTAAAAGGATGAAGTCCATTAATGCCCCCCATTTCATATTCTTTCCTCTGATTTGCCTTCGGGTTGTTTAGCCTTTAGAGAGGCCCTTTGCTCTTGCACAGGACCAAGGAAACTGTTTTCCAAAAAGAGCTCATGCCCTGGAACCTTGCATTTCCATTGGAAGAGAAGCTTAAACTTGGTCTCAGAAGTTAAGAGTCCTGCCTTTCGTAGTATTCTATAAAAACTTTAAGTCAACAGTAAGAAAGTGAGGATGAAGTGGTAAGCCTGCTGGAGGTCAGGCAACTCTCTGGCTGTGTGGTTTGGAGAAGAGCCTTCACCATAACAGATAATGGATCTCTGCTCTTGGTCTCTTCCTAGAAAATCTGATATCTGGGAACGTCTTTTCATGTAGAACAGAAATCTGCTAATATTTTTCCTTACCTACCTCACAGGGATGTTGTGATGATTCAGTGAAATAACCTGATCTTTCCCCTTTGAGTTTCATCAGTAAATGCTTGAGATGAGAGCCTTCTACTGAGAGTATACCACCTACACGGCAGAGCCTGGCAAGCTACCCATGTTTTATTTGATATGCCAAAAACCAGTAACAATTATGAACCTCATTCCCATGTCCTGAAAGGAATGGTTTGAGGCATTTCCTGTTCCTGGAGCAAACAGATGCCCTTGGGCTACACTTGCTTGCAACAGGACATATGGAGTGTTGCTAGTGCCAGCTCGAGCAAGTCAATGAACGATGGGAGGACAAGTGATCCAAGTGATCCAAGTGAGAATTATCACCATAAAAATTATCAATCCTTGTCTTCTTGTTTGCCTGATCTATTGTGCAAAAAGACTCAAGAGAGATGTTCTCTCAGCTTCTGCCAAAATACATCACTTGAAGAAGTTTAGTGTTTGTGTTGCATTTTTAATGAAATATTTTTTATTACATGATTCTTTATACAAAACATATGCCAATGATACCAGAGACATTTGAATTTTCCATTAAAGTGCAGGCTATCTTCCAATCACCATGAATTAAAATCCATCAGAAATTATATAAGTGATATTATATAATTTAGGTAGGGTTCATAATACAATAAATTTGGTTGATCGTCTAATACCATTGATTACATAAATTATGGCAGCATTCATTGTGTATTAATTGTTTTGGAGAACATCAATTCATATCTTTTATGTAAATAATGCATAATATAGGGATGTATCTTTTTTCTCAAAGATGTCCATTATAATCATTATCCTGGAAAAATATACCTTATTATGTTAATTTACCATGAATACAAGACTACAATACAGCATAATCTAATAAACCCATGGAAAATATATAAAAACACATACTGAAAGAAAACTTTGGTTTCGCACTAAGAAGTGGTGGGAGAAAAAAATTAAAAATTTTTAGTATCTTTGCTCCATTATTAATTATTTTTTAATCCTTCAGTATCCTATAATAGAGTGACATAGCACTAGTTCCAACATGATTGAAATGAAAGAAGACCTGATAGAATTTTATAACCATAAGGTAATCTAAAGATAGGACACACAATAAAGGATATATTTATACATATATATGTATATATATACATGTATATACATATATATATATTCTGATCCTTTCTGATAGTATCCTATCAGATTAGAAGCTTAGAAGAACTCTGGGAAACCAAAAATACGCCCGGAAACACCATCCCTACTTTTATGTTCATAGCAGCATTATTCACAATAGCCAGAATCTGGAAGCAAAACCAGAGTGCCCGAAAATCGATGACTGGATAAAGAAGCTTTGGTACATCTACACAATGGAATACTATGCAGCTGTTAGGAAAAATGAAGTTATAAAATTTGCCTATAAATGGATGGACATGGAGAAGATTATGTTGAGTGAAATTAGCCAGAAGGAGAGAGACAGATACAGAATGACTGCATTTATTTGCATGGCATAAATATATATGTACATATTATGATACCAATATCCAAGGTCAAGTGAAACATATATCAGGAGGTCTTGTCAAAGGTGGAGATTATCACAAACGTGTGGGAGTCAGAGTTTAGGTAAGACAGAAAATGGAACAGGGGGCTAACAATAGTCGAGGGTACTAATGCCAACCTAGAACTGAGCATTAAATAGAGGCAAAAAGGATACAAATGACAACCTTTTAATGTATGTTCTGTAATCCATAGTCTGGAAGGGAAGGAAAAGAGAAAGAGAGAGAAAGGGAAAGAAATAAAGAACCTGCCATGGAGCAGGGCTGGGGGAAGGGGGGGGAACCGGGGATGTTGGTGGTGGGAGATGGGCACTGGTGGAGGGACGGGTGCTGAAACACTGTATGACCAAAACCCAAACATGAACTTTTTAATTGTATATCTTTTATTTGTATATCTCACGGTGGTATAATAAAATACTTAAAAAAAAATAAATAAAATCATATCAAAGCTTATCAACTAATACTCCTGCATTAAAAATAGTTGGATGTATTAGTAACCTAGTATATTCTTACAAAACAATTTCCTACTATTATATCTGATATATAATATATACAATAATTTCATTATTAAAAATAGTGAAAATAAAAAAAAAAAAAAAAGAAGAAGGGTGAGAATGTTGTTTTTAAACAGAGGGAATATTTTTTTAGATTTTTTTTTACTATGCCACCATGAGATACTCAATTTCAAAGATACTAATGTTTGGGTTTCAGTCATACAGTGTTCCAGCACCCATCCCTCCACCAGTGTCCATTTACCACCACCAATGTCCATAATTCCCTCCCTGCTCCCCAACCTGTCTCTAGGGCAGGCATTTTTGCCTCTTCTCTTTCTCTCTCTCTCTCTCTCTCTCTCTCTCTGTTTCTCTTTGTCTCTCTGTTTCTCTCTCTCCCTGTATCTCTCTTCCTGTCTCTGTCTCTGTCTCAGTCTCTGTCTTTCTCTCTCTCCCAAGAGGGAATATTTTTTAACAAAGCAAGGATGATAGGAAGAGGAAGAACCAAAAGTATTGGCAAAAGTGAGTTAAGAAGTTGGCCAGAGAAGATGTAATGAAGAAGGACTGTAAATGACTATCTGTGCAACATTTCCAGTCACCTAAGGTTGCCCAGGAAACAGTTCCTCAGAGAGAAACTTGTATGAAGTCAGTGTATGTAGTTCTCTAAAACACATCTAAGAGAATGGAGAAAGTTGGACAAATGAGAGATGGGTGAAGATGTTGTCTGTGTTATCTTAAGTTTCAAATTTAAGAGTGTTTGGGCACCTTGATTTCTGTATCAGTAGTAATTGCAAAAAGTTATTTATACAAACCAAATATATAAGGCCTATACTTAAACATAGAAATAAACAAAGCTTATATATATAACTATATATATAGTTATATATATAACTATATATATATATATATATATATATAGTTGGAACTACAAAGTTTTTACTTAATAAAAGTAAAAATGATTTTTTATTCCCTTACATAAGATTGGAATATATTTTGTCTCTATTAAAATATATGAAATTCTTTTAAATGTTCATGCAGGGATAAGAAAAAGATATAATGCATTTTCAAAAAGCCCAACTTTGAAAAAAATTTAAAAAACATCCTTCACCGCACCAAGTCATAACGAAGCATCCCCAGCAACTGCTGCATGGTTAATGTTACTCACGAACCCCCGTGGAGCGGAAGGATTTTACTAGAACTGTATGAAGTGCCTTGAAATTAATTTTCCTATAATAGAAACTACTTAAAAGAATTATCTTGCTGTGCAGCAAATCAGTTCATGTGGCAGATTTATGCTTTCATCTGGAATTTTCTTAAAAGGGGGGCAAAAGCAACAAAGCTATAGTTTGGATGAACTTAAAATCAGAGTTTGTCCAGCTCTGAGCTTTGTTCTTAGGTTAAAAAAGACTTCAGAAAATGTTCAGAATTAAATAAATGCAAGACTGCTTTTGGATAAGCATCAAGCAGTTCTCTAAAGAAATTTCAAGCTAAAGGAACTTCTAATTCACCCAACAATTATTTTAGAGGCGAAGACACTAAATCTGTAAGGTGTGGTTACAGAGTTGCTGGATGGGAAATAGCAGACACACATTTGCTCCCATTTCTTTTACGCATAAGTGTATCTTATGTTTAGCATGTGTTTGTTTACAATTAAACATTATGAGTCTGTATTGGTAAGGATAGAATGGACTTAATGTGATAATAAACCAACATGAGTTTGACACACAAAAAAGTCATTTTTAATGAAGGTAAATGGAGATTTCAAGATTCACACAGGGGTTTCTTCCCCAGACATCAGCTCTCAGATGCAGTATATATCTTCTTTGTTCTCAGAATAATTTTAATCCACTATATTCAAGGGAACAAAATCCGTATTTTCATACACACTGTCTCGAATACATTAAGATGTTTTATTGGTCTAATTAATGGAAAGAAAATGAATTTATCAAAAATCAAGTTGTGGAAAGTTTCTATACTAACTAGTTTCTTCAGATCCATTAAATGACAGACATCATTGTTTTATTTTAGAGCCAAGATAAGTTCTAGAAATATGAACTGTGACATATAATATTTAGTACTTTCACTGAATCATGTTTTATAATCTCCATTTCATTAAAGTCACTAGAGAGAGAGGGAGTGAGTGGAGAGAATCTTAAAGTAATCATGGCAACTGGATCCAAGAAAGTTTTTGTTATTGTTGTTTTAAATAAGCATGACTTTTAACCATACCTGACATGGAATCTAGAAAAGAGATATTTCAGAGAGTACATGGAGAGATTTTGAGAAAATTCTGTAGATAGTGAATATGTCAATTGAAAAAAATGTGAGGAATGCACAGACATGAAGAATTATCTTTAAGATAGAGCAAAAATTGTGAAAAAAATAAATTGTCCAGCTTTTTATGCAGTGGTTTAGAGAGAATATATCATATATCATAATAATGCTGACAAATTGTTAAATTCAGAGAGCTTAGAACAGTGACATATCAGGAGAGATTACAGCAATAATAGAGATTATTGTTTTGTTGGTTTAACAAACCAACAGACTACATATGATCTCTGACGTGATCCTGAAGGAAATTAGGTGGGCTTTTGTTTATCTTAGTTTTGGTGTTTGGTTTCTGGGAACTCTTGGTTGTGTTTCTCTTATTCCCTGTATGATGTTTGATGGCTCTTCCAGTGCTTCTCAGGGGAAACATGCACTACTTCAGCCTTTTAAGCTATCTCTATGGCCAAGGAAATATGGCATGTATCGGTAATAAGATGGGGTGATCTGGTTATGACAACGCATCATGCTTGAGAGGCAAGTTAATAGTTTCCTTTTCCCTGTTCAAGTGTGTGGGTTGGGTATGATTTTTCAGAAATTTTCAACCAAAAACAAGTTCTGGTTAAAGTGCAAAGTTGAATTGAAATTTCACGTCAGGATTTGAAATCTATTGCACTTTTTGCTTAATGGCCTGCATTGCACAAACAATTGAGAATGCACCAAAACAGAAACTTTCCAGAATTAAGTTCGATGTATATTTACTACTATATTTTACCACCTAATAATCAAGATTTTTATCATTTTTTCAAGTAACACTGGCATGTTTTATTTATTTACTTAAGTATTTATTTGTTGTTTGTGTGTTTGTTTATTATGGGCACACCTGATGGTAGTGGCGTTTTGAGATCAAGGATCTCAAATCAAGGTTCTGAGATCAAGGATCACTCCTGGTGGGAATTGGGATCCAATATGATGTTTCAGTGATTAAACCTGGATTGTTCATATGCAAAGCCCAAATCCTCCCTAATGTGCTATTACTTAGGCCCTGAATATATATATATATATAGAGTTTAATATACATATATATATATATATAGTTTCAAGAAGTTTTAAAGAAACTTCCATAATCAAATAGTAAAATAACATTTCTCCCTCATTTTATTTTATAGGCATTATCTTGTGAGACTACCAAGTTCTGACATATTAAACAATGGTGACTAAACATAAGCTTGGTCTGCAGTAGGATGCAATAGACAGGTTTTATTATCAGTCAACCTTATGTTAGGCAGATTCTCTGGTTTATGTAAGCAGGGTATTTTAACGTCTCTGAAATCTAATCTTGGAAAATTCATCTCATTTCCCTGGTTACTGGTAAAATATACCTGCAAGTTCTGGAAGTCAATTTCTTCTTGAACCTCTAGAAAATACATTCCAAAGGGTCAAGTAACAAATCATAAAATGATCTCACTGTCTTACTAACCAAATCGCCTTTATCTCTGTTCTTTAAAAGCATCTCCATAAAGTCTTAAACTTCTAAATATTCCATCTCCCAGATATACATTTACTATTTGGAATTATATTTTTTGTCAAATAAATATTATAATGTGTCTTCAGTGTCTCCTATTAAGTAGTAATAAGCATAGAGTTATTATTATTTATTTGTTTGAAGAATACAAGAAAGCAAAGGTAACATTTTCACTAATTTTCCTGGTTAAAAGTAATAGTGTTGGCAATTCAGTGTTGATCCTTACACATTCTTGTGAAGAACAATTATAAAGCACATTACTTTTTCTTTGTTCAAATCTAATTATTCTCTGAGCTTATTGTATTTCAAGTCAACTAAAACCTTCTGCCTAATTTGAGGCATTAACATGTGGAAATATTTGTTGAAACTGATTCCCTGGTGGGAAATACAATTCTCCACTAGAATCAAATGTATTTGTGAAATACAAACATGCTTTCATTATCTGTAGCTTATAATCATAAAAAGTTTCTTTCTTTGACAAGCATGTCATTCACTTTTTGGAAATTGGAAGTGAAGTACAGCTTTTTAGCATTTATTAATTGTGTGTCCCTGCTGTAAAACATAGCTAACCATTTGCTGTCGAATCTTAAGTAAATGTCTACCCTTAAAAGCTACAGTTCTGCCTCCAAACACTTAGACTCCACATTCTGAGTGGGCTATAATCTTGGTAAGATACATTTTCCTCATCGACATCTGTAATGTCTCCCCAGGGAGAAATTTGTCAAAGGAGGAATTTGTAAAGTCACCATCTTCACAGAGGCCCTGGAGAACGAATTTAGCTGATGTGTGTAAAGACCTCTAGAGGTGAAAAATGGGGCAGAATAGTCACTGGTGCCAGAGGGACTTTCTTGGCAGTGTAAGGGAATCTTCCATGAATTAAACAAGAGTAATTCTTACATGACCAGAGAGTAGGAAATTTTCTAAGAATTACATACCATTATATGTTCATGCAATTGTTTAGATGTGGTATCTCTGTAATGGGTCCTATTCACTGATCCGAAATTTCAAAATGTTTTTAAAGCATAAGGAAGATTGAAAAACTTGAAACACACTAAGACAAACTTTTAAAAGGTCCAGGAAATTATATTTCAAGTCTTTACAATATGTATTTACTGACCCTCAATTATAGTGGGAGGAATTAAATGTTATAAATCCTAAAATTGGATGATTCTTCCAGGAGAAAAATGTTCAGTACTATAAGCAGCATCCTGTTATTTTGCACAATTGGGTAAAATGCTTCTTCCCTAAATGTAACTCTGATATTTTAATCTTCTTTTAATATTGTTTTCTTATGGTAACTAAAAAGTGGTAAATGAAAAATACTTTTTATTATGAAAAACATACATATATATTCATCTGCATATGCATCAATTCTGCAATGACTGTGCTTAGCCATTAGTGGAAGACCTAAGATTTGGTGGTGTAATAAAATATCAGTAAAAACACTAAGTAATATATACATAAATTAAAAAAAATCATTCCCTTTGAGTCCACTCTGACAGTTTTGATACCTTCATGTCCAATGGCGGAGTTGCTCTGTATCAAGCAGCAATTCTTTTCTTTTGTAACTGCCACGCCAAGTCATTGCCGGGCGCTCACCATCCCATTCAAGTAATGATCCTCCATCTCCTTTCCTCCAGTCTCTTCCTTATCAAATTAATTACATCTGAAGGAAGCTAAGTCTTTTGAATATAACACTTTAATTCTGGTCGCAAAACTCTCTGTTTCTTTTCATTTCCTAGGGGATAAACTCTTAAATTCTTAACATGCTATTGAGACCTTCCACAATCCATCCAATCCATCTTCCCTTTTACTCCTATAGTGCCCATTGCGGAAAGCAAGTCGATCTAGATTTGGTGTTTCAACAATCTCTGCATTATCTTACTTCCCTTCCTTTTCTTAATTTACCTCTCTTGCCTAAATGCATTTATTCTCATTTCAAACATCCCTCAAGGCCCAGATAAAGAGCTCCCTTTCCTAAGATCTCTCAGCTCATTCCCAGTAAGCACAATCTTTTCCACCTATGGGACTATATGAGTTATTGTTTTTACAACAGGACATACCTTGCCTTGTGACATTATGCAGTCATCCTTTACATTTAATTAAATGTATGATATAGCTATTATCCCCAATATATTGTCATTAATTTATAATTATTGCTCTCCTTTCTCTCCACTGTCTCCTTTAATCACAACTACAGATATCTATGAAATAACCAATAATGAGGAGGTATTTATTTAAATGTTTACTAGCAAGTATATGAACTCAATATATAACATGAATAATCTGGGACATTTTCAGATCATTGATGGGGATGTTCAGATCATTTGGGCCTCAAATGGCTATGTTCAGGTTTTACATCGGGTCCCTGTGATCAAGGGTTATACCTGATTGGATGCTAAAGAGTGATCCCAGGGTGACTATGTAAAAGCCAAGTGCCCTCCCCACTATAAAATCCCTCAAGTCCCATTTAGATGAAAAAGAAAATTGTGTTAGACTCTTCAATCTGTCCCTTTGTTTGCTGTTATGGTTATTTATATGCCATCATTTGAAACTCAAGGTTCAAAAGTGACACCTCTTCTGTAATATTTATCAGAAGCGGTTTAAAATTAAGTAAATTTTAGAATCTTTATATCTCCAAAAGATAAAGCATTGCATAGAGGAAAATTTGAAATTCTATACAAAATACACCTTATGTTATTTATCAAATCAAAATTTCAGAATTTAACTATTAGGGTTGTGAAATTTCTTTTTAAAACTAGAAATTTACATTATATCCACCATCTTTATTTTAAATGCTAGAAGATTTATAACTTATTGTCAAATGGAATTGATCTTAACCTGCTGATAAGTTCGTTGAATATTTGTTTACATTTTATTTGATTTAATTAAAGACAAAATAAATGCTCTTTTCCTCCTTTGCTGTTACTGTGGGTGGTTAGCTCCTTCAATTGCCAATAAAAGTGTTGAAGATTCTGGTCACTTGATCACTTGACATCCTGTTATTGATCAATTTGCTCCAGCAAGCACCAGTAACATTTCCATTTGACCCTATCACGTGTCAGTGTAGCCCAATGGCATCTGCTTGCTTCAGGAATACAAAGAGCCTAAGAAGGTTCTTTCAGGGGTCTGACGAAGAAGTCTGACCATCTTGTAGGTGGGTGGCCACATGCTCTTTTGACATACCGTGGGATCCAGTCAGTAACGGCTCTAGTCCAGCGGTCATCTCCAAATCGCATTAAATGTCCAGCCCATCTGATTTTCGATGCTTTGGCAAAGCGAGACAGTGTTCCTGACTCTGGAACAGTGGATGGAGGTTGGAACTCCAGATTCCTTCTCTTACTTGAGTGAGTCATGATATTCCAAGCATAGCTCTTTCGATTCCTCTTTGGGAGACCCAAAATAGCATTCTCATTCTGCTTCTGTAGGGCCCAGGTCTCTTAGGCGTATGTTAATGCAGGGAGAATGGTGGAGTTGAAGAGATGTGCTGGGAGCAGGAGGTTCTTTGTCTTTTTAGCTATTTCTTCGATGCTTTTGAAGGCCACTCTCTTCCTCCTGAGCAGCGCCAGGTTTTAGGTCATTCATCATGTTGACTTCTCGACCTAGGTACACATAACTGTTGCATTCAGAGATGTTTGTTCCATTGAGAGTGAAGCGGGGCCTCTGGAACTAGTTCATTTTTTCATGAACATAGTTTTGTTCAGATTCAGCTGTAGACCTATTTTTCCACATTCTCGGTCAAAGTCAACAGCATTTGTGCCACTTGTCTAATGTTTGGTGTTATTAGAACGATGTCATCAGCGAAGCATAGGTGATGTAGTTGCCGACCATCTATCTTCACTCCCATTCCTTTGCATTCTAATTGTTGCATGATGTTCTCGAGGGTGGTGCTGAAGAGTTAGGCCACCCTCAAGACAATAAAAGTGTTGAATTATGGTACTACGGGAATCTCATATGGAACTTCTGCATTTGTTTTTTACCAACTTTCACTGAAATCATGGAGCAGCTTTTCATGCTCAACAGGGGATCCAGTGTAGTTACATTTTGTTAGGTTTTCAGCTTATTTGGTGCAATGCCAGTGAAGGAGGAGAACCCTGAGGGAGAAAGGATTGTGCTCTAGCTCAGTTCCTTCTCAGCCTTAATTTTGCATGTCGTAAGATACATAACTACTAGATGCACAGTACCTCACTCCACTGACCTAATGGTAAACAAGCGTAATACACAGCACATAAATGTTTGCTATCCATTTCTAAATGAAAAAATATGTATTCTATAATGAATACTTAATTAGGATGGCAAACTGAATCTAAGGAATGGAGCCCCCTACTGCTTCTCAGACAAAGCAGAGTAAAATGAATTACCATCATGCGGGGAATGATATTAATAGTGTCCAGCTTTATAAATGAATCCAATTTTAAGCCCCTTTAGTTGCTATCATACTGAGAAAGGTGCAACATGTCTAACATATCATTTTCTTTCTGGCAAATGACAAGACTTAAGCAGAAAACACAATTTTAACTTGCTGATGTTTGCCTGCATTAAATATTTCTAATTATTGAGCACTCACAGTCAAACATCGTTTGGAAAACAAGCGTCAGTGCTCTTTTCAGCATTGGCATGTGAAAACTACTATCTGTGCCTTCCCTTTCTTAGAAGGAGAATATAGTTGAAGGGATTGTTTGGATGACTTCATATCATCAGTAA
>JAJIBD010002947.1:0-53491 GCA_021461705.1 Cryptotis parvus
TGTTGGGGAATGCCACCGGGTCCCCCGAAAGTCAGGACAGAGGTTTCTCTTCTACCTCCAGGATGCCGGGAGAACAGATGAAAACTCACGAGTACGGTGCAGTTCCAAAAATGGCTTAAAGCTCTTCCACAACACTCCAATATAATGAACAGACTTTATCTCTGGTCCGAACTTAGACCATACAAAAGAGCCTAAGTCTCCCACCAAAGAGAAAGGATCTCACCCGAGCTGAGTCCTACCCAGAAGAAGGAGCAAAAGGCTAAAGAGAAAAAGCCAAAAGCAAAAGGCCCAAAAGGTAAAGGTCAAGTGTAGAAGGCCTCAAGTCAGCCCCTTATATACACCAAAGTAATCCAATCGGGAGGGTCATGTCAACAAATAACTCTAAACAGAGTGTAGTGCCACACCCTATTGCAGGTATAAACAAAGGTTATGCCAAGGTCTAATCCTTTCTACCAAGATTATCTCTTATGTAAAACACTGGAGAGAGGGGGCTGGTATAAAGTAATACATCTTAACTTCATGAGCTTCATGTAATCTAGATGGTACCCACAAGGTCCTTATTATTATCTGCACCAGGGTGATTCTGAGTATCTTGTTCTCATGTACTGAAAGGGTCACACTCGCCTGCTTAGAGCAAACTAGTATGATCCTTCCTATAGTCTTCCTATAGTCTCAGCGTAGCCAGGGTGGTAGTCTCCTGGTAAATTCCTAACTGTCCCACGCTGGTTGCAGTGGGTATAAAGAGGAGCTGTGCCCAATCTAGAAATCATAGAAGTCTTAGTAGATGTATAAGTCAGAAGTTATTCAATCAAGGTGACTTCTGTAAGTGCCACACCCTCTAGCAGTGTTTACATAGAAGAGAGGTCTCATTAGAATGAACCTTGGCTTAAAAAGATTAAGCTGGGAGGGCAAAACAACAAAACTCCCAGATTAGCTAAACCTGTCCTCCAACAATAGATGGTGCAGGAGATTTTGACTCTAGCCACATGAAAACAAGTCCCTAACCTCCTTCACCTCTCCAGCTTGAAGTTTAAAGGGTCTGTGTTTCCCCCTGACACTGGACTATACTCTCTTCAAATCTATGTTTTCCAATGTCTCCTTGAAAGAGTCGTGGCATAAATAATCATGAATTTCTACTTAGTGGTATTCGGTCTCTTTTAAATAAAGTACAGACTCAGAGTAGATTGAGCCCTAGCCAAAGGACAATAACAATTCATACTGAGCTTCAGGTCATCTGAAGTCCCACTGATTAGGTTTCATATTCTTTATCTTCTATTTATGAACTTTTTCTTTACATAAAATAGAATGATTCATATTTATCTTTATATATTCAACCTATCACAACAACATATTGACATCTATCTCCCTCTGGTACTCAATATCCATCATTCTATTGTCCCTCTTAGTTATGTACAGTTTGCAAACTAAACATGTTTCATCTCTTCCAGAGTCATCACTGTGAAATGTACACCACTATCAAAGTGAGAGACAAACTCATGTATTAGAATTCTCCCTTCAGTCTGAAACAAGCTATCCATCATCACTGTTGGAAGTACCTTAAGTCTGCTATAAATCGACCTAATAATGCTTTTTACTTGGCAAAACTTGGAATAATAATATCCATACCTTTTGCTGGCATTTATCTGAGACGTAATAATCTTAAAAAACTATTTTGCAATGTTTTTTACAGAAGTTGTCACATAGAATAAGATCTAATCACTAATCCAAAATATAAAAATTCTCTTTTAGGATTCAGTATTCCTTTACAGCCCCTTTAGCCTTTTTGCATGCTTGATATTTTATTATTCCTTGGAGAAATCTTTTGTGTTGCCTGAGAAGAAAGTAATTTGAGAAATTCTGATCACTTCATAACTTCATTATTCTCTATGACACCAAACACATGTAGCAGACACAATCTCTTCCCTTCCCCTTACCCCCTTCTCTGTCTAATTGTCCTCCCCCTATCCACACACTCGCATGTTTGTCTTTCTCTAAAAACTTTTCAATCATTTTTCACCAAGAGATAGTATAAAGCACCACCAATTAGCCAGACAAATTTTACTATGATTTAGCCATTTTGCATAATCTTGTTTAACTTTGTCATTTCTATGAAATTAATTGAATAGACATTAAAAATTATGGCACCTTTAAGGCCTAATATGTGTTAAATTAATGGATACTGAGTTTTAATGTATAGCAAAAACTGTCAGCATTATGTATGCATTTGTGTTATACCAGAAGATGGAAAAATATCTCACCCAGATTTTTAATCTTGGTGGAGAGTGAAATGGGAAGCAGTCTGGTAAGACCTTCAACTGATCTCCAAAATAATGTTAGCTTACGGCGAATTTAAGCCTCTTTGTTGGGTTGGGATGTGTTTATTTGGGCTGTTGCTTTTTTTTGTTTGGAAAATCCAACAACTATTCTATTTACAACTATGTATAGTGGTTACTTCTAACACAGTGCTCAGGGACATTCCCAGTGCTATCTGTTGACCTATATTACCAGAACAAACAGGGTAAATATTTAAAGTCAGTTATTCTTTGACTTTAAATCACAGACATGGGGCAGAGCTGCTACTGGCCCTCCCTGTGCCCAGCCGCTCACAAGGCACCCAGGAGGGATGGCAGGTTCTAGCCGTGGCCCACCACCCCCGCAGAGCCTTGCAATAAGCCAGATGACCACCCACTCCATGAGGGCCTCCCATTTTCCACATCCGATCTTCTCTCTCGTCAGAACTCCACCCAACAGACCAGCCTATCACAGCCCGGCTCATCGAGTTCCACCCTGCAGCAGTCTTTTTTTAAATCCGCCTCAGGTATGCCGGTCCATCGACTCACTGACATGGGGCAGAGCTGCTACTGGCTCTCCCTGTGCCCAGCCACTCACGAGGTGCCCAGGAGGGATGGCGGGTTCTAGCCCTGGCCCGCCACCCCAGCAGAGCCTTGCAACAAGCCAGACGACCCCCCCACTCCATGGGGTCCTCCATTTTCCACATCCGACTTCTCTCTTGTCAGAACTCCACCCAACAGACCAGCCTATCACAGCCCAGCTTGCACGGCCGCTATGCCGCGCAGTTCATCAATAAATGCTGGATTTAGAGATGACTACAAGAGTATGCTACCTGCACAGCAGAGCCTAGCAAGCTACTCATGTTGTATTTGATATGCCAAATACCAGTAACAATTATAGACCTCATTCTGGAATGGATTGAGGCTCTTTATGTTCCTGGAGCAAGCAGATGCCCTTGGGCTCTACTAGCATGAGACAGGACATATGGAGATGTTACTGGGGCCCGCTCGAGCAAATCGATGATGAACGGGAAGACAGTGATACAATTATTCTTTCAATGAGATTTTTTTTCTGATTCATTGGAATAACTATCTTCTCTCTCATTATGGGTCAGTCTTAGGAAAAATTTTCAAAAATACTCCTACCTCTAACCATATTTATAAAGCACAGTGCTCCTGCCTCTATTTCTTTCTCTGGTTTGCATTTCTGTCATCTCATCATATCTGGAACCCTAAGATTTGGGATAAAATTCTATGTCTGTCATTTCTCATCAGGCTTTTTTTAAATGTAAAGTAAAATATTAGAACAGTCTGATTTTAGAAAGACTGGGGGTAAAATTCACAATTAGGTTAGAAAAACACAATTTCAAGTTAAAAGTGGCAGAATTAGTATTTATTATTATTGTGGGGAAGGCCTCACCAAGCAGTGATTTGGAAACTATGAAGTGTCAAAGGGATCAAATACAGGGAACAACATAGTTTATAAATATTCTACAAGTAATTTTTAATTTATATAACAAAATCAAATTTCTTACTATTAATATTTAAGGACAACAATAAAATGATTTGATATAAAGTGTTTTTATATCAAAAATATGTGCTTCTTTTTTTCCAGAATTGATAAGACTTATTCTATTTTTGTAACTTCTTATCCCAATACATGTTTATTATTACAAATAGAATTTGGGAAGGTGTCACATGTTCATGGAGTAGAAAAAATTATATTGTTAAAACTAGCTGCACTAGCTCCCAAGCTGCAGCATGCATTATTTAGCGGTACTTCAGAACAGAAAACAACCTAAGTGTCAATTTACAGTGAATTAAGAACTTTTCACTGTTAACTGACACTTTGTTGGATACTAAGTTTGGATTCTTATTCAAGTAAGAATTTGGATAAAGAAGTTGGAAAAAGTGGGGCGGAGCAATAGTTCAGTGGGTATGGCATTTGCCTTGCACTCGGCCACCCGGGTTCGATCCTCGGCATCCCATATGGTCCCCTGAGCACCTCCAGAAGTAATTCCTGAGCAAAAATCCAGAAGCAACCCTGAGCATCGCTGGGTGTGACCCAGAAAGAAAATAAAAAGTAGTTGGAAAAAGAATTTTCCAGACACAGTGGAGTACTATTAGCCAGCTACCAAAAAATATATATATATAAGAAATCCTGTCATTTTCAATAATATGGATGAAACTAATATTCTTATTGAAATAAGCAAGGTGAAATAAAACAGACACCAGACAATTCATTCATAAGTTAAATAAATGAATGAACCAAATAAAATAAAATAAGTTTATAGAGTATAAGATCAAATCAATGGTTCTCAGAGGGCAGGTGATTGGTAATTGAGTAAAATGGGGTCAATTATATCGTAGATAGAATTGGACTTATATGGTGGATTTAATATTGTATCACTTGATCACTTGACATCCTGATCGATTTGCTCGAGCAAGAGCCTGTAACATTTCTATTTGACACTATCACGCGCCAGTGTAGCCCAATGGAATAGGTTGCTTTAAGAATACAAAGAGCCTCAAACCGTTAGTTCATGGTCTTGACTAAGAAGTCTGATCATCTTGTAGGTGGGCGGCCACGTGATCTTTTGACATCATGTGGGATCCAGTCAGTAACAGTTCTCGTCCTGTGGTCATCTCCGAATCGCATTACATGTCCAACCCATCTGATTTTTTGATGCCTTGGCAAATTTCACCAAAACTCTTCAGCCCAACCTCAAGAACATCATGCGACAATTAGAATGGGAAGGAATGGGAGTGAAGATAGACAGCCGGCAACTACACCACCTAAGCTTCGCTGATGACATCATTCTAATAACACCAAACATCAGCCAAGTGGCACAGATAATGGCTGACTTTGACCAAGAATGTGGAAAGATAGGTCTAGAGCTGATTCTCAACAAAACTATGTTCATGAAAAATGAACTAGTTCCAGAGGCCCCATTCACTCTCAATGGAACAAACATCTCTTAATGCAACAGTTATGTGTACTTAGGTCGAGAAGTCAACATGATAAATGACCTAAAATCTGAATTGTGCAGGAAGAAAAGAGCAAAATGGAATGCCTTCAAAAACATCGAAACAATAGGCAAAAGAACAAAGAACCTCGGCTCCAGGCACATCTCTTTGACTCCACCGGTCTCCCTGCATTAATATATGCCTCAGAGACCTGGACCCTACAAAAAGCAGGATGAGAATTCCATTCAGTTCTCCCAAAGAGGAATCGAAAGATCCATGCTTGAAATATCACACCTCACTCAAGTGAGAGAAGGAATCTGGATTTCTGACCTCTGTCGCTATTCTAAAATCAAGGACGCTGTCTCATCTGCCAAGACATCAAAAATCAGATGGGCTAGTCATATAATTCGATCTTGAGACGACCATTGGACTAGGGCCATTACCGAATGGATTCCACAGGATGTCAAAATATCACCTGGCCGCCACCTGCAAGATGGTCAGACTTCCTTATCAAGACCCTAAACGATTTTCTGTGGCACAATTGTGAATGGAATAGTTTCCTTAATATCCCTTTCTTCTCTTTCGTTATTTGTACCTAGGAAAGCCACTGACTTTTGGGTGTTGATTTTGTATCCTGCCACTCTACTATATGCGTCTATTGTTTCTAGGAGTTTTTTGGTAGAGAGTTTAGGGTTCTCTAGGTATAATATCATGTCATCTGCAAATAATGATAGCTTGACTTCTTCCTTGCCTATCTGGATGCCCTTGATGTCCTTTTTCTTCTCTGATTGCTATGGCAAGTACTTCCAGTACTATATTGAATAGAAGAGGTGAGAGTGGGCAACCTTGTCTTGTCCCTGATCTCAGGGGGAAGGCTTTCAACTTTTCCCCCATTTAGAATGATGCTTGCTGTGGGCTTTTGGTAGATGGCTGTAATTATCTTGAGGAAAGTCCCTTCAATTCCCATTTTCTGGAGGGTTTTAATCATGAAAGGGTGCTGGATCTTGTCAAATTATTTTTCTGCGTCTATTGAAAGGATCATATGGTTTTTATTTTTTCTTTTATTGATATGATGTATTATGTTGATTGACTTGCGAATGAACCATCCTTGCATTCCCGGGATGAATCCTACTTGGTCACGAAGTATTATCTTCTTGATGAGTCTTTGGATTCTGTTTGCTAGTATTTTGTTGAAGATCTTAGCATCCGTGTTCATCAGGGATATTGGTCTGTAGTTTTCTTTCTTTGTGTTGTCTCTCCCTGCTTTGGGTATCAGGGTGATATGTGCCTCGTAAAAGCTGTTTGGGAGTGTTTCTGTTTCTCCTATTTCCTGGAAGAGCTTGAAAAGGACTGGCAGTAGGTCCTCCTTAAAGGTTTGGTAGAGTTCACTAGGGAATCCGTCTGGACATGGGCTTTTGTGTTTGGGCAGACTTTTAATTACTGTTTCTATTTCCTCAATGGCGATAGGCTTATTCAGGTATTGGAGGTCTTCTTGTTTCAGCCGTGGGAGGTTATAGGACTTCAGGAATTTATCCATTTCTTCTAGATTCTCATGTTTCACGGCATACAGGCTCTCAAAGTAATCTCTGATGATCCTTTGAATTTCTGTGGTTTCTGTTGTGATGTCACACTTTTTATTCCTGATTCTGTTTATTTGGGTTTTCTCTTTCCCTGTCCTTACAAGTCTTGCCAATGGTTTGTCAATCTTGTTTATTTTTTTCAAAAAACCAGCTCTTGGTTTCATTAATCTTTTGGATTGTTTTTTTTGGTTTCCAACTCATTGATTTCCTCTCTAAGTTTTATTATTTCCTTTTTTCTGCCTGGGTTGGGCTCCTTTTGCTGGTCTTTTTCTAATGTCTTCAGCTGTGTAGTCAGGTTATTTATGTGGGCCCTTTCTTGTTTCCTGATGAATGCTTGCAGAACTTACCCAAGTATGTAAAGGACCTGTATAAAGAAAAGTACAAGACACTGCTCCAAGAGATAAAAGAGGACACAAGGAAATGGAAACACATTCCCTGTTCATGGATGGGGAGAATCAACATTGTCAAAATGGTAATACTCCCTAGAGCTCTGTACAGATTCAATGCAGTCCCTATGAGGATACCCATGACATTCTTCAAAGAAATTGACCAAACGCTCCTGAAATTTGTATGGAACAATAAACCCCCAAGGATAGCTAAAGCAATCCTCGGAAAAAGAAGATGGAAGGCATCACCTTTCCCAACTTCAAACTGTACTACAAGGCAGTAGTAATTAAAACAGCATGGTATTGGAATAAAAACAGACCTGTGGACCTATGGAATAGAACTGAGTATCCTGACACCCAACCTCAAACACATGATCATTTAATCTTTGATAAAGGTGCAATGAGTCTAAAATGGAGTAAGGAAAGCCTCTTCAACAAGTGGTGTTGGGAAAATTGGGCAGCGACATGTAATAAAATGAATTTGGACCTGTGTCTAACACCATGCACAAAAATCAGATCAAAATGGATTAAAGATCTCAATATCAGACTTGAATCCATAAAGTACATTGAAGAAAATATAGGAAAAACCCTCCACGACATTGAAGCTAAAGGCATCTTCAAAGGTGAAACATCACTAACAAAGCAACTAGAAGAAAAGATAAACATATGGGACTACATGACACTAAAAAGCTTCTGCACCTCAAAAGAAACAGTGACTAAGATACAAAAAGCAGTCCACAGAATGGGAAAGAATATTCACCCAATACCCATCTGATAAGGGGTTAATATCCAGGATATATCAGGCACTGGTAGAACTTTACAAGAAGAAAACAAACAACCCCATCAAAAAATGGGGGAGAAGAAATGAACAGAAACTTCAGCAAGGAAGAAATTCGAATGGCCAAAAAACATATGAAAAAATGCTCATCATCACTAAACATCAGAGAGATGCAAATCAAAACAACAATGAGATACCACTTTACACCACAGAGGCTGGCACATATTCAAAAGAGCAAGAACAACAAGTGCTGGCGTGGATGTGGGGAAAAGGGGACACTCATCCATTGTTGGTGGGAATGCCGGCTGGTACAGCCTTTCTGGAAAACAATATGGACATTCCTCCAAAGACTAGAAATTGAACTCCCATTTGACCCAGCCATACCACTCCTGGGAATCTACTCTGGGAAACCAAAAATACGCAGCGGAAACACCATCCCTACTTTTATGTTCATAGCAGCATTATTCACAATAGCCAGAATCTGGAAGCAACCAGAGTGCCCGAAAATCGATGACTGGATAAAGAAGCTTTGGTACATCTACACAATGGAATACTATGCAGCTGTTAGGAAAAATGAAGTTATAAAATTTGCCTATAAATGGATGGACATGGAGAAGATTATGTTGAGCGAAATTAGCCAGAAGGAGAGAGACAGATACAGAATGACTGCATTTATCTGCATGGCATATATATAAATATATATATATATATATATATACATATTATGATACCAATATCCAAGGTCAAGTGAAACATATATCAGGAGGTCTTGTCAAAAGTGGAAATTATCACAAACGTGTGGGAGTCAGAGATTAGGGAAGACAGAAAATGGAACAGTGTGCTAATAATTGTCGAGGGTACTAATGCCAACCTAGAACTGAGCATTAAATAGAGGCAAAAGGATACACATGCCAACCTCTTAATGTATGTTCTGTAATCCATAGTCTGGAAGGGAAGGAAAAGAGAAAGAGAGAGAAAGGGAAAGAAATAAAGAACCTGCCATGGAGGGGGGGCTGGGGAAGGGGAGGGAACCGGGGACGTTGGTGGTGGGAGATGGGCACTGGTGGAGGGACGGGTGCTAGAACACTGTATGACCCAAACCCAAATATGAACTTTTTTAATTGTATATCTTTTTATTTGTATATGTCACGGTGGTATAATAAAATACTTAAAAAATAATAAAAAAAATTTAAAAAAGACCCTAAACGAAAAGTTCGAGGCTCTTAATATCCCCAAAACAAACAGATGCCATTGGGCTACACTGGCGTGTGATAGGGTCAAATGGAAACATTACTGGCGCCTGCTCGAGCAAAGGGATGAATAATGGGATGTCAAGTGATTATCTCTGAATAAGGAGCAAAACTATGAAGTGGAGCAAGGAAAGCCTCTTCACAAGAGGTACTGAGAAACTAGGCAGCTAAGTGTAAAAAAATGAACTTAGACCTCTCTCTAACACCATGAACAAAAGTCAGATAAAAATGGACTAAAGATCTCAATATCATACCTGAATCCATACAGTACAACAAAGAAAACATAGACTAAATCCTCCACAACACTAAGCTAAAGGCATCTTAAAATATGAAACACCACTAGCAGCAACTGGAGACAAATGATAAACATATGGGACTACATGAAACTTAAAAACTTTTGCACCTCCAAGAAACGGTTACCTTTGCTTTGAGGTCAAAGAAAGATACAGACAACCCATGGAGTAGGAAACAATATTCACCCAATACCCATCGGGTAAGGGGTTAATATAAAATGTATAAGGTGTATGGCTGTTCTAAGTGCCAGCTTAAAGTAGCACAGTTAGTGTTTGCATCGTGTTTACTTCTGAGAAACTAACTCCTGCTTCCATGGTTAATTTCCTGTCCATATATTCCATTTCTGTCTAAATAAATGCCTATAAGCTTCCAAAATATCATATTCTAGAGATTCTACTGTTTAGACTTTAGTATTGCCAACAGTTTTCTCTGTTTGATTACACAGAAGGCATCATCAAGAAAAATACTATTTGAATTATTGTCCCATAGTACTTTTCTTCTGATATAATGATTGATAGGTAGAAAAGTGAAAACCTTATTTACCTGCAGTTAATTTAAGGTACACTGCCTTAAGATCTATGATAAAAGCCTATATTTCAAGGCAGAAAAAATACTATTATATATATCATAAATTTTGGTTTTAGTTCCTAAAATCTTTGGAGATGTGAAACTCGTCCAATTTTAATAAATTCACATTACAGCATAAAACTATTCAGTTTAGGTTTTTATACTTTGTCATTTTTCTTCCCAAGAAATCTCTAGGTGTTTGTCTTTTAATCTGAATGTGACTTTGGGGCTAGGTTTGTAAAAAAAAAAACTGTAATGACCTTGATTTGGAATAGTTAATGCTAGAGGTCTATGGATACAACATGCGATACTAATGTCTTCCTCCGTCCACCATTACCTCAGGGTTCCCCCGCCCCACTCCATGCTATCTCCCCACCCTGATAAGCTATTTTACAGACCAGTTCTGAGGTTCTGTTGCCTTTGGCCATGTTTTATTCCTATTGCTTTTATATAACCCTCGCTTGCAAGATCATTCTGTTTCCCCCTCTTCTGATGGACTTCACTCAACATGACACCCTCCAGATCTGTCTAGATAGTCACAAATTACATGACTGTTTTTTCTTATAGCTTGATTTCACATCATAGCTCAGTATAGCATTGCATTACATTATAGTTCAGTAGCATTGCATTGTGTATACATATGTATGTATACATATACACATATGTAACATGTATATGCATACATACATATGTATGTATGCATATACATGTATGTATACATGTATATAATATAATGATTACATGTATATATGTATATCTATTAATGTATATATGATATATGTATACATGTATATGATAAAATGTATACATACAGATGGATGTATACATATACATATATACATACACAAAAATGGTTTCTTTTTTCAGTCATCTGGTGTTGGACATTTTGATTGCTTTCAGATTTTGGCTATTGTGAATCATGCTGCAATGATCATAGGCATGCAGATGTCTTTTTAGGACAGAGATTTTTGCTCCTTGGAATGCATCCCAATAAATGGAATTGGGTTAACTTTGCTTCAAACATCAGTCTGATTCAATTTTTTGCATTTCTATCTAGAAACAGGTCTCAACAAAAATCAATATCTTATCAAATTAATAAGGGTACTTATACTAGGTTAACTCTCCAGGCATAAAGTATTCAATGTGGCCTCGTGTTCATTATTAAAGTTTATGATCTTATAATTCAAAGTCCTAACACCACTGATGAATTTTAAAAAGTTCATTTCGTTTAAAAGTGACAATATGCATATGAATGATGGATTAACTTACAATTCACCATTCTCATTCTCCCAGAGTTTTTTTGTCAAAAATAATCTTGTTTAAATTCTTAGAGCTTCTCTTCAGTATTATCCCTAATATTCTGACACATATTTAAGGTAATGGCAGAAGCCTTTGCACAGTGTTTATTATAGTTTTATTCAAGCCCCTCTTTCCAATTATCAGTTTGACTATATAAAATCTTCTGGAGAAAAAAATTAAAGTATAATAGTCTTATTAAAAGAGAGAGATAAGAGGTACCAAAATGTAAGGGATAAATTATGTACCCCTAGATGGGATACAGGTCATAACAAAATGGACAATTGAAAATATTTAAACTCCACCATAATATTTTCTATTACAATAAAACAAAACTAATTATATCATAAATGAAAGATAAAAGTAATTCATACTAGATAATGAATTAAGGCACTAATTCCACTATACAGTATAAAATCTATTGCCATATTTTTTATTTCCTAATATTTTATATTCTGAGTAAGAAACATCAGGTTTCACTTTTCAAAATCCTCAGTCGTAATAAAAATGTAATAAAAAGCCCCAATCCTTTTCAGCTTGTTAGCACATTTTCAAAGATAACATTCTATGTGCAGCCCCAAGTGGGAATATTAAAAACAGCACACATATCAAGCTATCAGACTTGAGAGGTATGTTTTCTTTGCCCTGATTTACAATTACAGCATGATTTTTAGGCATGCATTATTAACTGGAGATAGGACAGGAAAAGGATCTTACTGTCCAAAGATTAATTAATGGTTCTTCTTCAGTAAACATTTGCCTCAGAGACAGTTAGCTGGAACAAAATTCTTTAACTATCCCAGGGAAACTCTCCCAATCTGCACCTGAAAACTCAATCTTAACATCATAATGAAAATATAAAATGACTCTGACAAAGCCGAAATTAGTCAGTGGAACTGAGGCAAGTATTTAGCTCCAAGGGATGTAAATCTACATGCCCGCCCATTATGTCTGAGGACAGCTTCTCACAGCTTCAACTGCTATTGCACCAAATACACACACATACTTCTTGATTATTTCCAGATCAAATGAGACAAACATACCTATGATGTTCTCCCTTTTTTTTAAGTTGGGAGTCCATTCTATATGACAAGCAACAATAAGCTTCTATCTCAAAATAGCTAAAAGTTGTACAGGGAAGTAAGTCAAATAATATTAAGCTTCAATTGTTTGCTTGCCAAGGAAACTTATGTTTCAATTTTTTCCACTTTTGATATTTCTTCTTTCTTGAGCAATGCAACTTTTGCATAACCTGGCTCTATTTTTGTTATTTGAAGTCTTAGCTCACCACTACATTATTCCTGCAAACCACTATCATACTAATACTTAATAACACATTATGAATCAGAGTGTGGGAGGGCAGTACTGGCAATACTCAGTTTGACTATATAAAATCTTCTGGAGAAAAAATATTATATGAATTTATATAGCAAAACTCTCCTGACAATACTCAATCAACTGGTCCTGTTTGAATATTTGGACCTGAGAATGTGATGCTCTCTGTCAGGGAGCTGCTGTAAGAGGATTACAGGCCACAGTGCTGGGAACCTCCAAGGTCAAACCTGGAAGTTCTCAGGGATGTACACAGAAATGCTTGGGTGGGAGTATATGGTACCATGAATTAAACCACAGTACAGCCCCAGTGATATTTTTCCTGCTAGGATGCTGTTCTATTGCTTATCTTTTTGTCAAGAACCAAAATTTTCTCGTTAGCATATACTGCTGTGTATGCAAATGTATAAGCTAGCCTTATATTTATCTTTATTATTCTTCATTGTTGTTTTCTGTAGTTTTAATTTTTACTAGTTTTAATTTTTACTAAGACACTATAATTTATAAAGTTATTCACACTTGAGTTTCAGGCATTTAATATTCCAACACTTACACTTTCACCTCCAACATGGTCCCCTGTTTCCCTCACACCTCCCAGTCTGCTCCCTGTCAAGAATATTTTAAAATTTTTCTTTTGTAACTTAATCTCATGCTTTCAGTTTTATTGGTTTCTGTGTTACATATAGATAGATAGATAGATAGATAGATAGATAGATAGATAGATAGATAGATAGATAGATAGATAGATAGATAGATAGATAGATAGATAGATAGATAGATAGATAGATAGATAGATAGATAGATAGATAGAGATAGATATACCACAGCTCTACATTATCATTGTGCCCAAGACCCCAACTTCTGCCCCTGTTATTGCTGATCTGATTGTTTCTTTTTCGCTTCCCTATCCATGTCTGATCTATAATGAAGACTAATTTTGGTAAGAGATATATGCCTTAAAAATTATAATTCACTTAAAAAAGATAAAAGTTGGGGGCCAGAGCGATGGCCCAGTGGGTAGAGCATTTGCCTTCACGCGGCCGGCCCATGCCAGCCTGGGTTCGATCCCCAGCATCCCATTTGGTCTGCCGAGCACCACCAGTAGTAATTCCTGACTGCAGAGCCAGGAGAAACCCCTGAGCATTGCCAGGTGTGACCCAAAAAGCAAAAAAAAAAAAAAAAAAAGATAAAAGTTGACCTCAGGAAACTGGAAATATATTCCAAGTTCATGGATTTGAAGAACAATATGTCAAAATCACTGTCTAACTTAAATTATGAATGGATTCAATACAGTCCTGATCCATATTCAAATGAAGTTCCTTAAGGACTTATAATAGTCAATAAAGGAGTTTGCATTTTATTCACTCCAAGCCCTTCATTTGTCACATGAGAAAACTGTGACTTGCAAAAGTTATAAAAATCCTTAACTAACACTAGATAAGCAAATAAGTTTCACCTGCCCCTCCGCCCTCTTGAAAATGATTAAGCAATGAAAGCCTGCTACATTGATTTTAATGTGGTTAAAGAACTTAAAAGAGGCATGGGAGCATGGTGATGAATTTAAGAGCTGAACACATGCTATGCATGTGGGAGCCCAGGCACTGCCACCTATTCTCCTTAGTGCAGGAGTGAGCAAGTTCCAATACAGCTGGAGATAGCCCAAGAATGGGATGGAAGTTGGACTTCAGATTCTAATCAGATGAAAATTATTTTGAAATAAACATCAAATAAAAAAGAAGGACGGATCCAAATCTGTTTTTTACCATGTGCCACTATTTCTACTGAATATAATTCATTGCAAAAAAAATTCATGTAGTGGCAATAGCCCAGCCAAACCAAACAATAAAATTAGTTAAGGAAGTAAATATTTTCTGTTTCGAAAATGGGTCTGCTTCTGTTAAGTTAGTTATCCTGAGGGAGGGTGAAAACCAATTCAAGGTTTGTTTATCTATTTGTAGGGGTGCATTTCCGATTCTGCCTGCACTGCAGAAATTTGAGGAAACTCAAGTCCAAGGCATTAATGCTGAAACTTTAAATCTGTTCATTGACTCTTTGCAGGATTAACTTTCTAAGTATGCTTAAGTTCTGAGACATTTGTTTGCAATGGAAGCCAGACTCCTTAAGTCTAATCAGGAGCTGTTTCTGCAGTTTATTTATAGTTCAGAAGGTCAAACTGATCCACTTAATTGGAAAACGCTGCTTTCTAGTCTATGTGCCTATTGATGTACTGTACATTTGATGCGATTAGTTACCAGGGTGAGATTTTAATATGACCTTTGTTAATAAGGTGCATTTTCCATAATAGGCTGTTTGCAGTTTCTAAGAGCAGTTTACATGATATGCTTGGTAATCAGTTATACAGTGTAATTCCCATGGTGGAGAGAAAGATCGACTTTAATTGCAACAGTGCAGAAGGCTCAAATTTGGAAAAAAAAAATTAGTGCTCTATGGTTGCTTACTTGCCGAGTTCCACATATGTCTTAAAAAGGAAAAGAAATGTTTGAGCAACTAACCTGACATACATTTTTATTTAAAAAATGTAATAAGGACATAAACATCACATGGGACAAAATATTGCTTTCCATTTATTCTTTCAGTTTCAATTTTTCTAAGGAGAAAATTTAGAAGACTATTGCTACTAGCATAATCATACCTCATTCACTGTGTAACATAGAAATATACACACTACAATATCAACACTATTTTACCAATCTGTTTTAGAGATTGTCATTTGTGAATTTTTGTGATGCTTTCGGGGACCACAGAATACAGTAGCATCCATTTTAAAGAGGAAAAAAAGGAAGGTGCATTTTTAAAATGAGTAGCGAGATGTTACTAATAGTCTTTTATACTTGGAGCCAGCAGCCTGAAATTGGTGTTGGCTTTACCACTTATTTGCTGTGTGACTTTGGTCAAGTTAATTAACCTCTTTGAGGCTTTGTTCATTTATCTATGAAATGAGAGCAATAATGAGTATCTTGTAGGTGTATAAGTATTAAATAAAGTCACACAGAGCCTGCTCTTCTGTAGCATGCAAGTTCTTAAGAGAACTAAAAACAAAATCAATATTAATATAACCATATTATTATATTTAGTTTCTAACAAAGCTAGTAGAAGGTGGCTTAAGGGTCAAGGTATGTCATATTAGCTAAAATCTATTTTCTACAATATTCAAATAATACTATTTTCATCTTAATAAAAGCTATAAACTAAACATCATACCTTAAATATCCTTAAGATATCCAATATTTAATTATTTTTTTTCACTTGCTCAAAAAATTGCATTTTTCTCACAACCACAGTGCTACTTACACATTCATAGCATCCAGTCATTTTTCCAACAAAGGACAAAACCAATAAAATAAAATAGCATTGCTGCTAAAGCAATTGGGGTTTGTAGTTGCTGTTGTTGAGATATCCTTACTGTCTAAAGGGGGCTGTAGAGTACAGATGTTCCCACACCTGTGTGCTAACAAGAATCACTTGAAAAGAGTCTAAGGAATTCAGATTTCAGATCCATCCAGAATTACTGATGCAGTGTGTTATGAGGCCCAGGAATTTGCATTTTGACAAGTACCCACAGTGCCTCTAATGTAAAAGGTGTTTAAGAAAACACCTTGAGACTCAAGAGGAGAACACAAACCATGCTTCGTAGTTAATCTGTGTATCTAATTAGGTCATACAAATTTAGCCTAAAACCCTTGGAATTTGAAAAAAATGCTTGTATTTCAAATATAGAGTTGAGACATTGTATTGTTTAAGGTAATTAGGAATATTACTTTATTCTTTTCCCATCTGCAAGTCACATGCTCACATGTCTCAGCAATAGGAAGAACTGTATCCCAGAAGCCAGGCCAGGTGAAGACTCCTCAGGCAGCCTTCTGATAATGGTGCCTAAGACGCCCTGAGGTTGGGAACAGTTCTCCATAAGCACCCTTGAGTAATATTTTGATGCACTTGAAATGATGTAGTAAGCATCAAGGATATGATTAGTGGACAGAAAGAAAATCAGGAAAATATTTTACAATTTCTGTGAGGTCATAATTTCTCCCCTAGGCTGTACTTACTTAGTGAAGCATAGTGCTTGTAATATTACAGCCTAGTTTTAATAAAATATCTATCATAGATTGTCAAAATTAATTTTAGATTAATACAAGTATAAATTTACGTGAGTAAATTTATTTTTAAATTCTTATTCCCTGTATTAAGGCATATAAGTGAGAAAGAAAACTCTAATAGTCAAAAAGTTTGTGATGAGAACCCTTATAACAGAACCCTTATCAGAACCCTTAAGTGCTTGATTCACTTGTATCACTTGTCAGTTGTCTTCCCATTGATCATCGATTTGCTCGCACGGGCACCAGTGTCATCTTCATACGTCCTGTCATATGCTAGTGTAGCCAAAGGGCATCTGCTCGCTCCAGGAACATAAAGAGCCTCAAACCATTCAATCAGGTCATGGGAATGAGGTCTATAATTGTTACTGGTATTTGGTATATCAAATATAACATGGGTAGCTTGCCCGGCTCTGCCATGTGGGTGGGATACTCTTGTAGTCACCTCTAATCCCGAGCATTTATTGATGAATCGCATGGTCGCTTTGCACAGCTGGGCTGTGATCAGCTCTTCTGCTGAGCGGAGCTCTGATGAGGGGGAATTCAGGATGTGGAAAATGGCGGCCCTCATGGTGTGGGGCTTTTTCTAGCTTCTTGCAAGGCTCTGCTGGGGTGGCTGACCAGTGCTAGAACCAGCCTTCCCTCCCGGGTGCCTCATGATCTGCTGGGCACAGGGAGTGATTGATTCTTAATTATTTTTATAGGGATCCAGGTTTCTAGATAGACAAAAATTTTTAAATAGAAATTCAGCAATATTTAGATTTTTTTTTTCTGTGAAGGTCATTTGGAAAACATGACCCTTACTGGTTTGAGAAGAAAATCTTTACATGTTTGTGATTTAGATATATATTCTTTTTTTTAAGTATTTTATTATACCACCATGAGATATACAAATAAAAGATATACAATTAAAAAGTTCATGTTTGGGTTTTGGTCATACAGTGTTTCAGCACCCATCCCTCCACCAGTGCCCATCTCCCACCAACAACATCCCCGGTTCCCTCCCCCTTCCCCAGCCCTGCTCCATGGCAGGTTCTTTATTTCTTTCCCTTTCTCTCTCTTTCTCTTTTCCTTCCCTTCCAGACTATGGATTACAGAACATACATTAAAAGGTTGTCATGTGTATCCTTTTTGCCTCTAATGCTCAGTTCTAGGTTGGCATTAGTACCCTCGACTATTATTAGTACCCTGTTCCATTTTCTATCTTACCGAACTCTGACTCCCACACGTTTGTGATAATTTCCACCTTTGACAAGACCTCCTGATATATGTTTCAATTGACCTTGGATATTGGTATCATAATATGTACATATATATTTATGCCATGCAAATAAATGCAGTCATTCTGTATCTGTCTCTCTCCTTCTGGCTAATTTCGCTCAACATAATCTTCTCCATGTCTATCCATTTATAGGCAAATTTTATGACTTCATTTTTCCTAACAGCTGCATAGTATTCCATTGTGTAGATGTACCAAAGCTTCTTTATCCAGTCATCGATCTTCGGGCACTCTGGTTGCTTCCAGATTCTGGCTATTGTGAATAATGCTGCTATGAACATAAAAGTAGGGATGGTGTTTCCGCTGCGTATTTTTGGTTTCCCAGAGTAGATTCCCAGGAGTGGTATGGCTGGGTCAAATGGGAGTTCAATTTCTAGTCTTTGGAGGAAAGTCCATATTGTTTTCCAGAAAGGCTGTACCAGCCGGCATTCCCACCAACAATGGATGAGTGTCCCCTTTTCCCCACATCCACGCCAGCAATTGTTGTTCTTGCTCTTTTGAATATGTGCCAGTCTCTGTGGTGTAAAGTGGTATCTCATTGTTGTTTTGATTTGCATCTCTCTGATGATTAGTGATGATGAGCATTTTTTCATATGTTTTTTGGCCATTCGAATTTCTTCCTTGCTGAAGTTTCTGTTCATTTCTTCTCCCCATTTTTTGATGGGGTTGTTTGTTTTCTTCTTGGAAAGTTCTACCAGTGCCTGATATATCCTGGATATTAACCCCTTATCAGATGGGTATTGGGTGAATATTCTTTCCCATTCTGTGGACTGCTTTTGTATCTTAGTCACTGTTTCTTTTGAGGTGCAGAAGCTTTTAGTCTCAGGTAGTCCCATATGTTTATCTTTTCTTCTAGTTGCTTTGTTAGTGATGTTTCACCTTTGAAGATGCCTTTAGCTTCAATGTTGTGGAGGGTATTTCCTATATTTTCTTCAATGTACTTTATGGATTCAAGTCTGATATTCAGATCTCTAATCCATTTTGATCTGATTTTTGTGCATGGTGTTAGACACAGGTCCAAATTCATTTTTTTACATGTCTCTGCCCAGTTTTCCCAACACCACTTGTTGAAGAGGCTTTCCTTACTCCATTTTAGTCTCATTGCACCTTTTAGATATATATTCTTAACTTCCAAATAAGCACTATAATAGCCTAACTGTGAAATTCAATCTAATTCAATTTTTGTCAAGATTAATTTTTATTCAATCAAAATAATATCCCTTCAATATAAATAATCCAGAGGAATCAAATCTAAATTATGTTGATATTGCAGTGGATTATACTCAATAATCTCTTATTTAGTTTGATCCTGGATTTAAAGAAATATAAGAGTTGGATAAGATTTTTAGGGTTGTTGTTTTAAAAACAAAGTTGTTAAAGAAAATATTAGTGACTGTGTATGACTGGTAATTCATGCTTTGTAATAGTACAACAAAAATATGCCATTAAAATAGGGTAACATAGCACTGTGTGCTATTACCTGTCGGCATGTAACATGCTTCAACTACTAAGCCCTTTATTTTGAAGTTTCACACTTATCTCACAAAATCTGATTTTTTTGACATTGTATCATTCACTTAATTTAATAGACTAGCAGATGCTTTGTGCCTCGTGTTTCCTTGCCCTTCTTGTTAAGTGTGTATTGCCCTTTTTTTCCTAGAATTTTTTATCATGTGTAAAATTCAAACATATATCTATGTGTAAAACTAAATTACAATTCTCCCCTAATAAGAAATATGTGTTGCCTTGTTTACCTTCCCGAGAAAAATCTGTTTGTTGAGCAAGATGATGCTACATTTCTCTTAAATCAAATTTTTGCATGTTTGTAGAGTGGACAAATATTTTTTAAGATTTGAAAGCAGAACTTCACTGACACACAGTTGTCCTAGTTCCAAAAGATGTTTTTTCAGGACCAGCAGCATCACTGACTCTCATACACTGAAACTAGTTCGTTCCCTCTGGTAAAAAGCAAAAGACCACATACTCGGGCACCAACACAGTAGCTTGTTATATAATCAGTTTTCCTTATTATCCTATCATTTAGTTGTAAAATTTCCTTCAGTAAACTTGTTGCACATAGGGACCAATTCAATTGCTGAACTAGATAGAATGCTAATCAAGAATTGCAGAAAGTAAGCAAATTATAAGGCAAGGTACCTGATGTGGTCAAATACATGATACACCAGGCAGAGCTGCAACCAGCTCTCCTTGTTGTACTCCCTGCACTCCACTGACCACAGGGTTCAGGGACAGAGAACAACTTCCGATCCGAGTCCACCATCCCAATAGAACCTCAGAAGAACCCAAAGGAACTCCCCACACCATGCTGACAGTCATCTTCCGGACTCCACAGCTCATTAGAGCTCCACCCAAGAGACTAAGCCAATCTCAAGCCAGGCTTGTCAGAGACCCACCCTACATAAACCCACCTTACAGAGACCCATCCTACAGAGACCCACCCTACAGAGACCCAGCGTCCAGAGGAAAGTATTTCAATCCCAGGAATGTTTGAACCACAGGCGCAGATACACCAGGCAGAGCTGCTCCCAGCTCTCCCCCCTTGCACTGTAATTTACAGAAGAATCTCCTCAATTCATGTAAATTACCACGAATATTCTACCCATCCCTCTCAGAGAGCCAGGCAAGCTACTGAGAGCATATTGCCTGCACAGAAGAGCCTGACAAGTTGTCCGATGCATATTCGATATGCTAAAACCAGTAAAAATGATGTTTATTTCCCTGACTCTGAAAGAGTCTTAAGTATGGCAGCACTAAGAAGGACGAGCAAGGAGAGGCTGATAAAATCTCAGGGCTAAACTAGGCTGCCAAAGCGAAGAACTAAAAAAGACTGTGCTTTCAATTCATGTACGCTGGCATTGGAAGCATATATTGAGGACCTGATGGTGCTAGCGCGAGAGGTCAAGTATGACATCATTGGTCTGAGCGAGATGAGAAGGGGTCAATCACATCACACCAATTTTGACACCGGAGAAGAACTGTTCCTCGGAACATGTGATGAGAGAGGCAATGGTGATGTCGATGTCCTTGTCAACACGAACCTGGCTGTGAGCATTGATTCATTTGAATGCATAACAAACCAGATAGGACAATTACACTTGAAGAGATGTGGCCCACTACCAGCAGTTTCTATCTCCGTTGTCTATGCACCAACATCCACATACAAGGAAGAAGAAATTAAGAAATTCTATATGAAACTGGAAGAGTTCTATAAAGAAGATCACACCTTCTACAAGATCATAGTTGGTGATTTTAATGCCAAGATAGGACTGAGATTGGCCAAAAAAACCCCACATTGGGACCCATGACCAGAATGGAATGAACAGGGTTAGAGTATCTGAGTTCATCATGTCCACCAAGACCATTCATGGGAACTCACAGTTACAGAACGCTGAATCGAAATGTTGGACATGGGAATTTCCTGGTGGACAGTTTCACAATGAAATGACCACATCATATTTAATCGACGGTTTTGCCTGACCGATGTTGCTGTCATCCCAAAATTCCAAACAGCATTGACCACCCTCTCTTTAGGTGCAAAATTCTACTTCATGGAACAGGGAGAAAAGGTGCAAAGTTTAAGAAAAGAACTCCCAGAATGACAACCAACTGAGAACTCTTTGGCATGATTGTGGAAGCATGGGAAGATGCCATCGTTGACGACATCTATGAAGAATACAACAGATTGGCTCAGCACATCCATGATTGTGTGAAGAAGCCTTGGCACAAGGCTTCTTAATAAAGAAGCTTTATAAAGCCTTTACTTAATAAAGACAAAAGAGAAAGCCACAAAAGGACGCCTGTCTTCAAAAACTCTGGAGCTCATTCAACATGGCAAGTTGCAAATCTCAGGCAACCAAATGCTAATGTTCAAGCTCGCAAAGCAGTGCTGAGAAGCAATAAAGGAAGACTTCAAAGAGAGAAGAGCAAAAATACTGATACATTAAATACACTTAAATACACTTAGGTATTCACATGTCCATGGGCGCTGCATTCTTGACTTGATCCCAACTATCATGTAAGAAGAAACCATGCTGGTGTGAGGTTAAGGTAAAATATATGAGGTAATATACATTAGAAGGCAGGTATAATATGAATATCATATTATATATGGAAATATATAATTATTCCTTAATAGGCTAATTAATATATCATAAGAGAAACTGCACTTTGACTACTTATTTTTAATTAAAAATAATCAGAATATTGTGGATCAAAAAGATAGTTAAAGCACTGACTTCCATGTGGCAGACCTTAATTCAGTCCTCAGTTCTGTGTATGAATCCCCAAGTCACTCTAGAATTGACCTCTGAGTAAAGACAAGAATAAACTCTGAGCACCTCCAGGTATGAACCAATCTCCTCCCCCCAAAATCAAAAACAAATCTAAACCAATAAATCAATTTATAGGAAATGAAAAATGAGGGAAGCCAATATTTTAACCAAAGTGTTACAATCAAGTGAAAAAAATGGAGAGAAAGGGTTAAATTGATTTTCTTTTATCTTAAACCGTCCTCCAACACTGACTTCTTTATGAACTCTAAAGAAATACAGCCAGTGGTTTTCTCACCTTTCATGTTTTCTTTATTCCTGGGTTTGTGTGTGTGTTTGTATGTACTTATTTTACATCGGTTTCTATCTCTCTAGCAAATTATGTCTCAAAAATGACTTATAATTTAAAATATTGAGAAAGAAATGGTAAAATTAGATAAAATTCAATGACAGATTTATCATTCTTAGCCCTCCTTCATCAACCTTTCTATTGAATTTTTTGCACAACAAAGAAGCTTTTCCTATAATTGGATGTTTGGATATGGCTGCATTGCATCTTGCTTCACTAAGTTCTTAGAAATTAAGTAGTGAGTTTTCACCTCAAAGAAGCTATCAAATCTAAGTATCATTTCTCTAAGCAAATTGGTGAAAATTCCAGCATTAATTTAACAAGCCTAGGCACATATACTCTTGCATCCTTTTACTAAAACCTGCACCCTCTGAGACTTTTGCAATAAAATAGGATTTTATATTTTCTTTTTAGGTTTGGGAGCTACATCCAACTGTACAAGGAACTTACTCCTTGCTGTGCTCAAAGATCGCTCCTGGAGAGGGTCAAGGAACAATATACAGATGTCAGGGATTGAACTTGGGCGAGCATCTTATCTACTGTATTATCCCTCCAGGCACAAATGATTTTAAAAAAAAATTATTATACCACTGTGATATATAGTTACAAAAGTGTTCATATTTGGGTTTAGTCATACCTTGATCCAACCCATCCCTCCACCAGTGCCCATTTCCCTCCACCAATGCCCCATGATTTCCCCCTCCCTAGCCTGCATCTATGGCAGGCAATTTTCACCTCTCTCTCTCTCTCTCTTTCTCTCCTCTCTTCCTTCTTTTTACACACTGTGGCTTACAATACATACAGTTAGAAGTTATCATGTATATTCTTTTGCTTATTTTCAGTGCTCAGTTATATACTGCCAAATGATTTTTTAATAGACTCCTCAGGGGTGAGCTATACTATGTGATCATAGGAACCTGATCTAGATGGTGGTGTGAAGGCACTTAGTAGGTTTGATCAATACCTACCCCAAGTAGCTTTACTTCAAACCATACTTTTTATTTTTAATTGAATCACCATGAGATATAGTTACAAAGTTGTTCATGTTTGAGTTTCAGTCATAGGATGTTCCATACCCATCCTATTACAGGTGTACATTTCCCACCATCAATGTCCCCAGTTTTCCTCCCACCACTACCCTTGTCACTCACTCCTGCCCCAGACTGTTTTAGGGAGCATAGACATTTTGACAATGTTAAAATGTCTATACCTGTCCCTCGAGGTGTTGCAGGTGTGGCTGCGGTTCCCAGCTGTGTCAGCAGGTGGCAGACAGGAGACAGGCTTGTCTACACTCAGGGCTCTGCCCGTGGGCCCTGGATGGTTGATGGTCTGATATAGAAAAGGACTGGGCCCCCTGGGATGAACCCGGAGCCACAGCAGAGCCTGGCAAGCTATACTATTTGTATTCAATATGCCAAAAACAGTAACAATAATGGACCTCATGCCCAACTGAATGGAGACATTGCTGGCGCCCACTCGAGCAAATCGATGAACAACGGGAAGACAAGTGATACAAGTGAATTGTCCCAATCCATGAGCAGGAGATATGTGTCTATTTTCTCTTATTCTATTCCTTGAAGTAGTGTTTTGTCATTTTCTTTCTACAGGTCCTCCTCTTTAGCCAGGCAGATTCTGAGGTATTTCAATTTCTGGAGCATGATTTTGAACATGATTTTTTTAAGTATTTCTCTCTTCCCTTTCATTATTTGTGAATAGGAAAATCGTGGACTTTTGGTATCAATTTTGTAAATTTATGTTGCTATTATTATAATACCAAATCTGAGCCTCAGTGGGACTATTTCTTTGCCAACACTTTATACTCAGCAGGTCAATCCACCAAATCTATCACCAAAGATAAGGATTTATATAACAGTTTGATTATCAAAATAACATTTTGTTAAATATAATTGCCTGAGCCTGCTGCTGTCTGACTGCATTTCATTCTCTCTTTTCTGCCAACAAACAGAAATATACACTCATTCTCTCTCTCTCTCTCTCTCTCTCTTTTTTTTGCTTTTTGGGTCCATCCAGCAATGCTCAGGGGTAAGTACTGGCTCTGAAGTCAGGAATTACTCCTGGCAGTGCTTGGGAACCATATGGGGTGCCAGAGATTGAACCCAGGTGGGCTGCTTGCAAGTCAAATGCCCTTCCCGCTGGACTATCGCTCGGACCTCTGTGCTCATATTTTGACACAGCATTGTTCATAAGATTTGTCTTTGAAATGTCATTCTTTTTTGATTTTCTTCTTTTCTCCCAAATCTCACTACTAATTCTTCTTCACAATCCTCACTCATGTCAAACGTTACCTCTCATTATCTATTTCATCTTGTTTGTTTCTCTGACCAAATATTACCTGTTCTATCTATTTTCCCCTCTGATTTCTGTTAAAACCACAAAGTTATACTTTTTTCTCTATCTTTCTTACATTTTGAATCTTTTATCTAAATTATTCTCAAGCCTTTATTTTTCAACCACAAGATAAGTGAAAAGTGAAAGAGTTGTAAAGTATAGAGATAAACCTTATTTTATAAAATTTGCACCAATTGTTACTACATAAAATGAAAAAGGACACAGCTGGAGAGATTGCACAAAGGACAGGGTACTTTCTCCTGGTGCAGTCAACTTTGTTTCAATCCCCAACATCCTATATATCCTCAGACTATCTCCAGGAACGATCTCTGACTACCAGATATAAGCAACCTGGGTGTAGACCAAAAAACAAAACAAAACAAAACAAGAAAAATTAAAGAGCACAATACTCAATGCTTATGAGATCAACGAATTCATAAATAATATTATCTGACAGCTGCATGGTATTCCATTGTGTAGATGTACCAAAATTTCTTTATTCAGTTGTCTGTTCTCAGGCATGCTGGTAGTTTCCAGATTCTGGCTATCATGAATAGAACTGCGATGATAAAAGTGCAGATAGTGTTTCTGCTGTGTGCTTTTGGGTCTCCAGGGTATATTCCCAGGTGTGGTATTGCAGGGTCAAATGGGATCTCAATACCTAGTTTTTAAAGGAATGTCCATATTGTTTTCCAAAAGGGCTGGACCAGTCGGCATTCCCATCAATAATGGATGAGAGTCCCCTTCTCCCCACATCCACACCTGCACTGGATTTCTTGCTCTTTTGGATATGTGTCAGTCTCTGCAGTGTGAGATGATACTTCAGTATTGTTTTGATTTGCATATTACTGATGAATAATGATAAAAAGCACTTTTTCATTTGCCTTTTGACCATTGGAATTTTTACTCTTTGGAAGTTTCTATTCATTTCTTCTCCCATTTTTTGATGGGGTTGGCTATTTTCTTCTTGTAAAGTTCAATAAGTGTCTGATATATTATGGATATTAACCCCTTATCAGATGGATGTTGCGTGAATATTCTTTCCCAGACTGTGGGCTGTCTCTGCATTTTGGTCACTGTGTCTTTTGAGATGCAGAAGCTTTGCAGTTTTATATTATCCCATTTGTTTATCTTTGCTCCATTTGCTTTGTCAGTGCTGTTTTGTCTTTGAAGATGCCTTTAGATTCGATGTTGTAGAGAAGTCATGAAATTTACCTGCAAATAAATGGACATGGAGATTATAATGTTGTGTAAAATTAGAAGGAAATGGACATATACCGAATGCCAGCATTCATTAAAGGGATATAAATATATACCAGTTTTCTACTAATTGTTGGAAATGGTAATGCTAGACTAGAATTAAAAGTTGAATGTACACAAAGGAATTTACATGATAATACCTAAATGTCAGTAGGACAGTCCACAATGAGTAAGAGGAGATAGATGATAGATAGATGATAGATGATAGATAGATCCAAAGAGTAACAGTAAGCCAAAGAGTAAGCGCTGAGCACTGCTGTTGTGCCCCTTCAATAAAGATAGATAGCAAGATAGCCAAATAGATATCCAGATAGCCAGATAGGCAGATAGCCATATAGATAGCCAGATAGCTAGCTATCTAGATAGCTAGATAGATAGCAAGATAGCTAGCTATATAGCTAGATAGATAGCTAGATAGATAGCTAGATAGATAGCTAGAGAGCTAGCTAGATAGCTCAATAGACTCGATTGATCGAGAGATAGAGAGATAGATAGAGAGATAGAGAGATAGATAGAGAAAGATAGAGAGATAGAGAGAGATAGAGAGACAGAAAGAGATAGAGATATAGAGAGATAGAGAGAGATAGAGACAGAGAGAGATAGAGTTAGAGATAGATAGATAGTAGATAGTTGGATGGATGGAAGGATGGATGGATGGATGGATGGATGGATGGATGGATGGATGGATGGATGGATGGATGGATGGATGGATGGGTGGGTGGGTGGGTGAATGGGTGGATTGGTGGATCGGTGGATGGGTGAATGGGTGGATAGGTGGATAGGTGGTTAGGTGGATAGGTGGATCGATGAACGGGTGGAAGGATGGACGGATGGACAGATGGATGGATGGACGGATGTACGGATGGATGGATGCATTGATGAATGGATGGATGGATGCATAAAGAGAGAGCAGGTGAGCGTGAGAGAGAAGAAAGTGATAAGTGCCTGTTATACCTGCTATAGAGTTGGGGAAGGGGATGGCCATCCCCACCACCAATGGGGTCATTGGTGGTGGGAATGGGGCACTGGTGGAGGGGAGAGACAGGTGCTGATACAATGTACGACTCAAACCCAATCATGAACATTCTTGTAATTACATATCTCACAGTGGTAAAATAAAAAATTAAAAAATAATATTACTAAAACAGCTAAGGAAAGAGAAGTTTCATATTTAGAAATGGAATAGGGGAGGGGGCCAGACTGATAGCACAGTGGGTAGGGTGTTTGCCTTGCATGGGGCTGACCCAGGTTCGATCTCTGGCATCCCATATGGTCCCCGAGCACAGCCAGGAGTAATTCCTGAGCGAAGAGCCAGGAGTAACCCCTGAGCATTGCCGGGTGTGACCCAAAAAAGCAAAAAAAAAATAAGGAATGAGATAGAGGAAAAGGAGCACTACAACATTTTTTATGAATCAATATCTCACACATATAGTCCAAACATTAAAGAGATATATTTAGTTGTGTTAAAAGATAATTTGGATTCTTTCCTACTAGATTATGCTATTGTTCAAAATTTCTTAAATTTATCTACTTAGTAAATAGTTAGGATTCTAGAATCCATTTTGATCTGACTTTTGTGCATGGCGTTAGAAGGAGGTCTAAGTTCATTTTTTTACATGTAGCTGCCCAGTTTTCCCAGCACCATTTGTTGAAGAGGCTTTCTTTGCTCCACTTAATATTTTTTGCTCCTTTATCAAAGATTAAGTGGTTGTATATTTGAGAATGTGTTTCAGGATACTCAGTTCTATTCCATAGGTCTACAGGTCTGTCTCTATACCAATACCACACTGTCTTAATTACAACTGCTCAACATCAGACATGAATCTATAAGGTACATCGAAGAAAACATAGGAGAAACGCTCTACGACATCGAAACGAAAAGTATCTTTTAAAGATGACACACCACTGACCAAGCAAATGGAAGCAAAGATAAACAAATGGGATTATATAAAACTAAAAAGCTTCTGCACCTCAAAAGAAACGGTGACCAAGATACAAAGACAATCCACAGAGTGGGAAAGGATATTCACCCAATACCCATCTGACAAGGGGTTAATATCCAGGATATATCAGGCACTGGTAGCACTCCACAAGAAAAAAAACAGCCAACCTCATCAAAAAATGGGGAGAAGAAATGAACAGAAGCTTCCAAAAAGAAGAAATTCGAATGGCCAAAAGGCATATGAAAAGTGTTCTTCATCTTTAATCATCAGGGAGATGCAAATCAAAACAACAATGAGGTACCATCTCACCCCACAGAGACTGGCACACATCCAAAACAGAAAGAACAACCAGTGCTGGCGTGGAAGTGGGGAAAAAAAGGGACTCTGATCCACTGTTGGTGGGAGTGCCAAATGGTCCAGCACTTTTGGAAAACAATATGGGCATTCCTCCGAAAACTAGATATTGAGCTCCCATTTGATCCAGCAATAGCACTCCTGGGAATATACCCTAGAGACCGAAAAACACATAGCAGAAACACTATCTGTACTTCTTTATTCATCTCTGCGCTATTCACTATAGCTAGAATCTGGAAACAACCTAAATGCCCGAGAACAGAGGACTGGCTAAAGAAACTGTGGTTCATCTACACTATGGAATACTATGCGGCTGTCAGAAAAGATGACATTATGAAATTTACCTGCAAATGGAGGGACATGGAGACTATCATGCTGAGTGAAATTAGTCAGAAGGAAAAGGACAGATATAGAATGACTGCATTCATTAATACGACATAAATAGATACCAGTGTTTTACTAAATGTGGGAAATGGTAATGGCAGATTAAGACTCACCATTGAATATACACAAAGAGACTTAAGTGATAAACTAAATACCTGCAGGGCTAGCCACAATGTGTAAAATAAGAGGCTGAGAGATGCAGAGACAGAGAGAGAGACAGAGAGAGAAAGAGAGGAAACTGGGGTACCTGCTATTAAGGCAGCATGGGGGTGGGCAGGAGGGGGTGGGGTACATTGGTGGTGGAAATGGGGCACTGGTGGAGGGATGGGTGCTGGTATACTGTATTACCAAGAACAAATTATGATCACCTTTGTAATTGTATGTTTCACTGCGGTATAATAAAAAATAAAAATACATATATAAAATATAAAAAAAAAAGTTAGGATTAACCAAAAACTGAAATGTTTGACAACAGACAAATTGATAAAGAAGTTGTAGTCACTTGATCACTTGACATCCCTTTATTCATTGATTTGCTCTAGCAGGCGCCAGTAATATTTCCATTTGACCCTATCACGTGCCAGTATAGCCCAATGGCATCTGGTTGCTTCAGGAATACAAAGAGCCTCAAACCGTTCATTCAGTATCTTGACAAAGTAGTCTGACCATCCTGTAGGTGGGCGGCCACATGATCTTTTGACATCCCGTTGGATCCAGTTCGTAATGGCTCTAGTCCAGCAGTCGTCTCCAAATCGCATTACATGTCCAGTCCATCTGATTTTCGATGTCTTGGCAAATGAGACAGCGTCCCTGACTCTGAAATAGCGGCAGAGGTCAGAACTCCAGATTCCTTCTTTTGCTTGAGTGAGGCGTGATATTCCAAGCATAGCTCTTTTGATTCCTCTCTGGGAGACCAGACTAGCATTCTCATCATGCTTTCGTAGGGGCCCAGGTCTCTGAGGCATATGTTAATGCAGGGAGAATGGTGGAGTTGAAGAGATGTGCCCGGAGCCAGAGGATCTTTTTTTTTTATCTATTTCTTCAATGCTTTTGAAGCGATTCCATGGATGCGTTCAAAAGAAGTTGTAGTATATATGCAAAATGGAATACTATTCAGTTATAAGAGAAGATAAAATCTTGCAGTTCATTTTAGTATGATGAAAGAGGTGAGTATAGAATTAAAAAGAGATAAGTCAGATAGAACAAATACTGGATCATCTCACTTTAGTTCATATTATTACATATATCAAAATTTGTACTGTATCCTGGATATTAATGTCATTTTTTATTAATAGTGCTGTTGTTTTCCATAAAAGCAAAGTATTGTCTAATATGACATGGTATCTACATGAATTAGCAATTCCCTTTGTCCAATACAAAATTTAACTCATTTTTATAAAGGTTTTTGATAATTGATATTTTATTTTGTACTTCTTTTACATATTCATGTCAATTCTATTCATTTTCTAGGCAAAATTGACTTTCATATATAATCTGACTGTCTTGAATAGAGATAATAAATTGCAGCAGTCATAATTTTAATGCAAGCTCTATTACTCATAAGATCTTACAACTGAGGTCTGATAGTATATATTCAATTACAAAAGGCTGAATATATTCCTACTTCCACACTGATCCATTGTGCTACAGGAACGGCACAACTACAAAATATCTTTCAAATTACCTTAACATATAAAATTGATAATTGAAATACTACATCAATATAAGCACCCTGATGCCCTCAAAACTATTCAAATACAAAACCAGTGAAATCTTTAATAATCCATGTAACTTAGTAGATGGCATGATGAATTATAAAGAGACTTGCTTTATTTGATCTATATCTGTCAACCCATGGTCCAAGAAAGTTCTATAATACTTATTACAGAAAATAAAATAATCCAGCCATACCATTTCTAGGTTACTTCCCAAAACAACTTAATGAAAAATTTGAAACATACCTTGTTGGATTATTTTACCTTTACAATCCTCTGTCTCCTACGCAGCAACAATCAGTTTCCTAACCAAGTACAGTGACTTGCTAAAATTTTGCTTTTCTCTTTCCTGTATATACCCTTTGCATATTCTTATGCAATGCTCTTTTGTATAGACACAGGAAAAGAGCTAAGGCAATGCATTTGTATAGAGGAGTTAATTAACTCTGAAATAGTCTGGCCATCTGCCATACTTCTTAACTTAAACGTCAGTTGCCCTTAGATTGATTCTTTTTCCTTACACCCCAAAAAATAGGGTCCTATCACAGGACTTGAATGGACTCAGGGCAAGCCATCAATAAGCTACCCTGACCTCTACATGGGCAAACTAAGTGTCATAAGCAGAATAACTAACTAAGAGTACTGTCATGGAGCAAACTTTGTCATGACCAAAAGATAAGCAATAGATTTAGGACCCAGTGGGTATTAGGAAAAAAAAATCTGGCTTGAGGCCTGTAGTCTGGAATATATAGTGAGATGTTCCCAGGAAAATCCACCTTTAAACTTAATCCCATGTGTAGCTAAACATCTGTGTCTCTTACTGTGTTTATACAAAATGACTAGAAATATTAATAAGCTGATTGTTTACCAGCAAAGGAAAGAGAGGGGCCAGTGGGAATGGTGTTTGCCTTGCACATGGCAGTCCCAGGTTCTATAAAATAAAACAAATTAACATTTCTACAGTTAAATGAAGCAAACTATTAGCTATGAGATAATGAGTTTATCAATGTGACTCTTAATGTAATTCCATTCAATAAATACGATGATTATACCACAGGAATATAACAATATTTATATAATTATCATTAACAACTCAAATTTGAAAGGGGATAACAGACCACAATAGTTTAAAATAATAAATAGTCATCTTATGGAACTTATAATCCTCATAGTTGAAGCTAAGCAAGATTTCCTAATATTGACAATAATAATCTTCTTATGTGTACATAATTCTGAATACAATTTCTTTGTTATATGTTTTCAAAGATATGAAGAAGGGCTAACAGGAATATAATCCTTATGGTTTCCAGAGAGTATTAACCAGAGAGTAAGTTTTACATATTTATTGTGTATATGCAAAACATGTGCTTCCCAATTTTTATTACAGCTGTTTTTGAAAATAGCAAGTCAAAGTCAAATAAGTATTTTATGAGAACCCTTGTTTTTTTTTTTTTTTATCTATCTATCTATCTATCTATCTATCTATCTATCTATCTATCTATCTATCTATCTATCTATCTATCTATCTATCTATCTATCTATGTATTTATTTGTTTATTTTGCTTTTAAGCAATACTCACGTCTTACTCCTGGCTCTGAACTCAGGAATTACTCCTGGTTGAAGCAGGAATGTTCTGTCAGGTAGGAAGTGCAGAGATGAGACTCCAGGAACACGAAATATAACCATTAATATTTTTAATGATCACCAGCAAGAGGGGCAGCAGCTCTCATCTTGGCAGCTGACTGACCGCAGCTAACTGACTAGAGCTAACTGACCACCTCCACAAGGAGCCAGACTCTCTTATTCCTTGTCTCAAAGGGCAATACAGGTTAGAGTTTGCATGGTGTACATTACAAAGACATTTCACATTCTTTGCATAGGATTTAGGAATAAAAGGAAAGAGACATCCAGGAATCAAAGACCTTCAGGGGGTGCTATCTAGGTAAGATGAGATGAACAAAAGAACACAATACAGTTGCTAATTCAGCTTTCAAGACTAACCCATGATAGCAAGGTCACGTCAGACAGAACATAAAAACCTGTTTTCTGCTTAATTTTAAGTATCATCCATTAGACTCCATCTTGGGCTAGTTATAGCCAACAAGGAAATGTGCAGAGAAATGACCTAGGATAGCCTTGTCTGTGTAACTGCAGCTTGATTAACAGTCTCACTAGGGATTCTACATACTAACTCTATTGGGAGACAGTCTGCCAGAATACCCCATGTATTTCTTAACAGGCAGTATCTATCAGACCTTCCTTTGCATATCCTTAGATCTACCTTCTGCCAATACTGGTGGTGATCAGGGGACCATATGAGATGCCAGAGATCAAACTTGGGTCTGAGACATGCAAGGGGAATGCCCTACCAACTGGACTGTCCCCAGCACCGAAACCTTGAGGTTTTATAATCAAGAATAGAGAAAGACTTTTTCATAGCTAGTTAAGAATAAAAAGTATTGACCTTTTTTATTTTCCCTTTCTTTAAAATTCTACATGCAAACCAGTGATTATAAAGTCACAGTAAATAAGTAGCATTCATATATATGGCAAAAGATATTTTTTTATACTAATACACACTATATTTTCATAATGAAATTGAATTTTGCAAATATTTTATTTACTTAGAGAAATATCTCTTCTTTAAGAATAGGTGATCTCACTTATCTGTGATATATAGAAAAAATTAAGTAGTAGACAATGAGTAAAGATGACAAAACATTAACCTTGAATTGCAACACTCAGATAACAGAAAAATGAAAGGAGTTAGTATGAGTGGGTGGGTGGTGGTAGAGATGAAGAGGTGGACTAGAAGTAACATCAGAACATTGGTAAAAGGACTTAGGCATTTAAGTGGGAGAACTTGGGAAACATATGCATAAAACCATTAAGCATTTATACTACTGTAACTAGGTTATCTGACCTATATTAAAATACATAATAATATTAAAATAATAATACTTCCTGTAATATTTTTTGTCTTTTTAACTTATGCTTAATCTTTACGACTTTTAGGGATTGGGAGTTGGACCACACCCAGCAGTGCTCAGGATTTACTCATGACTCTGCACTCAAATATTACTCAGGCAGTCTCTGGGCACCATATGGGGTGCCATGGAAGAATTCTGGGTCAGCTGTATGCAAAGCAAGAGCCCTACAGCTACACCATTTCTAGCCCCATTAATTATTTTTTTCTTAGTCCATCCACTATAAATTGTATTGTATGTTGTGTGTGAGTTGGGTGCTTGATTATTTATTCTATTTTTCATAGAAATATTTGTTAGAAACTTTCCTTTATTTATGTATTTGGGATATATTCAGAAGTGTTTGGCACTACTTTGAAGTTTGTATTCTGGACTGTTCTGGGGACTATATAGTGCTGGTATTGAAACTGGAGTTCCAGAATACAAATAATATACTATAGTACTTTGAGTTTTCATGACAACCCTAGAAATATCCTTAAGATGAAATAATATGTACATCATTAATTTACTATATAACCATTAAACTATGCTAATTAAATGTATAATCTCTACCTAAATTTACTCTGCAATTCTGCTGTTGTTAGTCAAAGTATTAAGTCTTAGGACATTTTACTGTTTTATCTTATAGTCCTGCTCATAAAATTTAATTGGTGTTTAAGTAGATTTTTTTCTGACAAAAATGTAAAGATTTTTTTTTCTTTTACAGGGCTGTTTGAAATCTGAGTTTTATATTTGGAATTAAGCATAAGAGAGTTATATTGCAAGAGAATGGCAGTTGCATGAATATCTAAGATCTAAAGAAAAAATGCTAACAATAAACAATAAAAATGACAGTGGAAGGTTTATTAAAATTTAACCACTTTTCTATATCCCACATATGAATGCAGTCATTCTATATCTGTTCTTCTCCCACTGACTCATTTCACTAATCATGATACTTTCCATGTTCATTAATTTGTAGGCAAATGTCATGACTTCATTTTTCCTAACAGCTGCATAGTATTCCATTGTATAGATGTACCATAGTTTCTTTATCCAGTCATCTGTTCTCAGGCACTCAGGTTGTTTCCAGATTCTAGCTACTGTGAATAGTGCTGCAATGAATACACAATTACAGATGAGACTAATATGCAAGGCCAAGGAAAACAGAGGCCAGGAGGACTTATCAATGGTTGTAATCTACCTCAAGCTTGGGGTGGGGGGCAGAGAGTACAGAAGGGGCCAGTTTGACAATAATAGTTGGAAATACTAATGCTAGACTAGAACTGAGTATCAAAAGTAGGTAAAGGTAGGTATTGAAAACTACAATAAGCAAAAGGGGAAAGACAGAGAACGAGAGAGAGAGAAAGAAGTGACTGCCATAGGGACAGGTTATGAATGGGAAGAAGCTGGGGACACTGGTATTGGGAAGTGTGCACTGTTGGAAAGATGTGTGTGGGAACACTTTGTGACTGAAACCCAATCATGAACAGGTTTGTTTTTATCTATCTCATGGTGATTCAATTTAAAAAAAAAATTAGTCACTTAATTATTGTAACAAAATTCCAGAAGTCGAGAAGATTATAAAAAATACATTCAGTCTGCTAATAGAAATATTCATTTCTCCATTCTTAGATATGTCAAGAAAGTTTGCTTTTCCTTCATATGTGATGATTATCTCATACATTTTTCTCTATTAGTCACCACCTATATAGTTACATAATATGAAAGATGCTGTTTAAAAGAACGTTGTCTTCAATGACAAATCTATACATTTATTTCCATTTACATCAATGTTTTTTCTGTTGAAACTGACAAATAGAATTCTTTTAAGCACAGCCTTGTAGAAGTATTTTAATTTGTCTCTTACCAGTTTTTCATAGCATATTGATCATTGTTCAATACAAACATATTTTCTGAGTAATTATTCATTGCCTTCTTATGCTTGATATTGGAAATATAATGATGAACACTGATTAAAATCACCTACCACCCCTAGAACGTTAGGAGATGCAGACATTAATGAATTAATCATGCAAATAAACTTAAGTCTGTAATGTGCTATATGCTATAAAATAACCCTTTAATGCACTGAAAGTGTTTTTAGAAAAATCAGGGAAGTCTCTAAGGAAATAGCATTTGAGCTGACATATGGATGTTTGTGCATATTAATTGGTCTAGAAAAAAGAAGTAGGTTTCTGAAATTATAAAGTTGACAATGAACGTTAAAATCCTGAAAATGTCCATTGTAACTAGAGCAAACCAAATAATGAAGATCTCAGAAGAAATTAGACTGACATATAGGAAAAGATTTTGGATGCTTAGTCTCACAGGAATTGTTTAGGAAAATTTAGGAAATCGTCTCTAAAGATAATGAGGGAAATTTGGGAAGGTTTTAAATCAGAGTTGACAAACTTGACAATAAGCAATGTGCTTCTGTCTTTAGGACAGCAGAAGTAGATGTTAGATCACCCAAAAACAGCTTTCTGCAGAATTCTAGGCTTTTGAGTATTCTAATAACAAGTTAGCATTTTTATATAAGTTTAGGAAAGATTCACTTTGCTAGTCTCAGTTCAGAAACTGTTCTAATTTAACTCTATGGGAATAATTATTACACAGTTTTCATATTTTGCTGCTAATGCCCAGGCAAAATGCCTAAATGAATTGCTTGCATCTACATCATTCATATATTTATATTCATCTACTATTAAGTATGAAAAATGTAGGATCTCACTCTCATACAGAACTTTTGGTCATATACCTCTATATTTCAGAGTCCTTTGAATTATTTTCAGCTATCTTATTTATATCCAAATTATATTTGATAAATTGACCCAAGAGTTACTTAGCAAACACATTCTGTTTTAAACTAATGCATGCTGTTTCTACTGTTTTATTTTATCACTTGTATCCTTGTCTTCCCATTGTTCATCGATTTGCTTGAGCGGGCACCATTAACATCTTCATTAGTCCCTGTCACATGCTAGTGTAGCCCTAGGGCATTTGCTTGCTACAGGAATATGTAAGAAGAGCCTCAAACCATTCCTTCAGGTCATGGTTATGAGATCCTTCATCGTTACTGTTCTTAGAATATTGAATACGACATGAGTAGCTTGCCTTACTCTGCCATGTGGGTGGGGTACTCTTGGTATGCATACTGTTATTGGCTCAATTGTACTTCCAAGGTCACATGAAGGCCAGAAAGAGAGCTCAATGGGCTGGAGCTCATGCTTCGTATTCAGGAGGCCTAGGTTCAATCCTAGCACCACATCTCCATTGCTGGACACACCCAATGAGCAACTGCCAGGTGTTGCCCAAAGGCCATTAAAATAGTACCAACAAACATATAATACCAAGACATGTGTGCAAGAAAAGCTTATTATGTGATACTGAAAGTATGTTATACAAAGTAAGGTCTTGACCAAAAATGACTTGGTGTACCAACATTATTTTGATATCTTCCTTTTTTCCCACTGGCTCCTTCCCTTTTGCTCCTCTCCTCTCCCCTCAATCTCTAACATTTATAAAAGCATGAATTTAGTGACTCAAGCAAATAATAATCAAAGAATAATGCAAACAAATAATTTTGACATTTTATAAATATTTCTGAGAAATCAGGCAAGATTATTCTTTTAATAATTATTAAATCATATTTTCCTATATTTCTGACTTCTCTTGATTGTGTTTCTCATATATGTATATATTTTAGTTTATGTATGAATATAAACTTTATATTAGACTTAAAATACCTATCATCATAGGGGCCGGAGCAATAGTCCAGTGGGTAGGGCGTTTGCCTTGCACGCAGCCAGACCATGCGACCGGGGTTCGATCCCCAGCATCTCATATGGTTCCCGAGCACTGCCAGGAGTGATTCCTGAGTGCAGAGCCAGGAGAAACCCCTGAGCATTGCTGGGTGCGACCCAAAAAAGCAAAAAAAAAAAACCTATCATCTTTATGATTCAAGTCATTAAATGTTTACTGTTTAAAAGCAGTAGGGAATAATAAATCTGAGGTGAGAAGTAAGCAAGTCACTTTAAAGAGATGATAATTGGGCTACAGAGTTTTAAAAGAAAACTTTAAAAGAAGTTAAGAAATGCAATATTCCATAAAGAATGGAGACGAATGAACTAAATTAAAATGCAATAAAATAAACTTTACTTGTGATGAAATGGGATACATACAAGAAGTGAAAAAAATTTTTATTGGTTGGTTTGATGGTTGATTAACTGCTGGTTTGATGGTTAAATCCATTGTTTCCTGCATACACACAAACACACACACACACATATATAGGCACCCACAAACACAAAATTCTTTCCTAATTTCTTTTTTATTATAATTAAATCACTCTGAGGTAGACAGAAAGCTGTTTATGATTGGGTTTCAGTTCAACAATATCCCATCACACTTTCCTCACCAGTGTCTTTCTTAATTTCTTTGGTGAATGTTTGGTTCATCAATTTTCTACTTCCATCTTTTTAAGGTACATAATCATTAAAGCTGTGTTTATTACTGAATAGAAATTTTGTTATGACAAATTAATTTTGATCTATGATATAAATTGTCTTCAAAAATATACAGAAAATATAATTTTTTTTCTTTTTTAAAAAATGTTACTATACCACTGTGAGATATGCAGTTAAAAATGTTTTAGTCATACAGTATTCCAGCACCCATCCCTCCACCAATGCCCATTTCCCACCACCAAAGTCCTTCTGATTCCCACCTCTTCCCCAGCCTGCATCTATGACAGGCAATTTTCACTTCTCTACTCTCTCTCTCTCTCTCTTTCTCTCTCTCTCTCTCTCTCTCTCTCTTTCTCTCCCCCTCCCTCTCCTCTTTCTCCTCTCTTTCTCCTCTCTACGCTTACACCTTGTGGCTTGCAATGCATTCAATTAAAGGTTAACACATATAACCTTTTGCCTACTTTCGGTGCTCAGTTCTACACTGGTATTATCGTTTACCATAATTATTAGTACACCGATTCTTTCTCTGTATTACCTAGCCTCTGACTCCCATACAAGAAAATATAATTTTATTTCTTCTGTGCACTGAACAATTTACTGAAAATTTCTTTCATCTTTGGATATATAGGACAATTTTCTCATTTTAATCTGAGAAATTCACTGAATGATATCTGCTTTTTATTATTTTGAAATACAAAGATTTAGTGGAAAGTAGAAGGGAAAGGTAAGAATCTCCCTAGCCAAGGAGGAAATTAGTATTGGACTAAGTTCCTATCTGTTTTCCTTTACAATTATATGCAGCCTAGCCAGCATATGACCTAACTTCAAAAACTTTCCAAAATAACTTAATATAATTATTCCATGATCAAAGGTATATCTATGATAAAATGTATAAAATAAAAGTAGATATGTAAAATCTTACATGTAAATACCTATACATTTTCTCATTACGTTTATCAAAATAGAATATAATTAAATAAAATTGTATTTCTATATGCAAATCTATTTTTGCCTGTATCAAAAGATCTCATATTTGTTGTATAGCTTTTTTTTGTTTTCAGCTTAACATTTTATCTTTTTATGAATTCATGACCCTATTATTATTTTCATGATATTAAATATCTTTAAACTAAAGAAGCTTCTTATATGACTGGAATGCATTTTGGATTTTGAATTTTAACCCAATCTGTTATATAAGTACCATTTAGTTCTATATTAAACATAGTTTCACTGACTCAACAAAATTGTCATTATTTTGCTTATTATATATTTTACTATATATTTTGTTGATTTATCTCATGTTATGCTTTATTGGAGTGTGATGTCGCTCTCCGCCCTGACAAGCAGTCATACCGTTCAGCCACTCCATGTAGCCAGAGGACACATGGCCTGTGCCCTGGTCATCCCACTGGCGGTCCTTGATGAGCTCAGGAACATGGCGGCGGTAAAGATGGTAAAGAAAGTTGATCGCCGGGTGTCCATAACCGTGTAGCCCCGCAGGCTGCTTCTGAGGCCGCCTCGAGTCGCCCAGGAACAACAGAGGCCGCAAGCCGAGGGACTCACCGACCTCACTGTGGCCGCTCGCTGCAGCTGTGCAGAGCTGCCCACATGACCAGTCCGGGCCTCGCTGGGGTCCCCCGCCTCGCCTCCTTGCACACCTAGGCGCTTATTCTCCAAGCACGCCCGCGAGCTAGGGCTGCACAACCGAACCGCACGGCTGTTCCTGCAGCTCTCCATGCCGCCACGGTGCCGAGTCGGGGCTCTGCTCACTGCCCAGCTCCCACCTCTGCCATCGCTGCCACGTAGCCGCTTCCCAAGTGCTGCAGCCGCCTCAGGCCACCGCCATGCCTTCAAAAAGCATCAAAGAAATAGCTAAAAAGACAAAAAACCTCCTGCTATGGGCACATCTCTTCAACTCCACCATTCTCCCGGCATTAACATACGCCTCAGAGACCTGGGCCCTTTGAAAGCAGGATGAGAATGCTATTCGGGTCTCCCAGAGAGGAATCGAAAGAGCTATGCTTGGAATATCACGCCTCACTCAAGTGAGAGAAGGAATCGGAGCGCCACCTCCGTCACTGTTCCAGAGTCAGGGACGCTGTCTCGTTTGCCAAGGCATCGAAAATCAGATGGGCTGGACATGTAATGCGATTTGGAGACGACTGCTGGACTAGAGCTGTTACCGACTGGATCCCACGGGATGTCAAAAGATCACGTGGCCACCACCTACAAGATGGTCAGACTTCTTCGTCAAGCGATTTGAGGTTCTTTGTACTCCTGAAGCAACCAGATGGCACGTGATAGGGTCAGATGGAAATATTACTGGCGCCCACTCAAGCAAATCGATGAATAACGGGATGTCAAGTGATCAAGTGATGCTTTATTTTTCTTTGATCATATGAATCAAAGATAATTTTCTCCTATTGAGTACTGGTATGAAACTAATTGACATTTGACAATTATACAGGAAAGTCAAAATGCTTTTAGATTTTTTGATTAAGGAATAAAACTAACGCTGTTTTTTTCATTGCATAAGTATAGTAACTGCTAATACTTATCATACCTTCTTCAACACTTTTCAAACGGACTTCGTAATTTATAGAGCAGCAACTTGTTTTGACATACAATCTCCATATTTTATTTGTTAGTTTTATTGTTTTATTATTTTATGTTAAATCACCGTGAGATATACAATTACAAAATGTTCAGGTTTGGGCTTCAGTCATACAGTGTTCCAGCACCCATTCTTCCACCAGTGTCCATTTCCCACCCCAATTACCCCCTTCCCTAGCCTGACTTTATGGTAGTTTATCTCTTTTCTCTCTCTCTCTCTCTCTCTCCCTCTCTTTCTTCTCTTAGACATTATGGATTACAATACATACACTTAGAGGTTATTTGTATACCTTTTAGTATATTCAATACTCCTTCTAAGCCAGTATTATCATTTTTGACAATTATTACCACACTGTTTCCTTCTCTGTCTTAGCTAACCTCTGACTCCCAAATGTTTGTGGTAGATTCCAACTATTGACAAGACTTCCTGATCTTCTGACCCATGTTTGCCTAACCTTAGATACTGTTATTCTATATAAATGTGTGTGATATACACACACACATATATATTTAAGTCATGCAAATAAACGCAGCCATTCTATATCTATCTTTTTCCTTCTGACTAATTTCACTCAAGATGTCCATCCATTTAACTTTAATACTTGATCACTTGACATCCTGTTATTCATCGATTTGCTCGAGCGGGTGCCAGTAATATTTCCATTTGACCCTTATCACGTGCTACTGTAGCCCAATGACATCTGCTTTCTCAGGAATACAAGAGCCTCAAACCATTCCTTCAGGGTCTTGACAAAGAAGTCTCAGCATCTTGTAGGAGGGTGGCCACATGATCTTTTGACATCCTGTGGGATCCCGTCAGTAACAGCTCTAGTCCAGCGGTCATCTCCAAATTGCATTACATGTCCACCCCTCTGATTTTCTATGCCTTGGCAAATGAACAGCGTCCCTGACTCTGGAACATTGAAGGAGGTCGGAGGTTCAGATTCCTTCTCTAACTCTAGTAAGCCCTGATATTACAAGCATAGCTCTTTCAATTGTTCTTTGGGAGACCAAATATCGTAGCTCTCTCTGAGGCATATATTAATGCAGGGAGAATGATGGAGTCGAAGAGTTGTGCCTAGAGCTGGAGGTTCTTTGTCCTTTTAGCTATTTCTTTGATGCCCTTGAAGGCATTCCATGTGACTTTCTTCATCCTGTGCAGCTCAAGTTTTAGGTCATTCCTCATGTTGACTTCTTGACCAAGGTTCACATAACTGCTGCATTCAGAGATGTCTGTTCCATTGAGAGCGGATGGGACCGCTGGAAGTAGTTCATTTTTCATAAACATAGTTTTGTTGAGATTCAGTTTTAGAACTATTTTTCCACATTCTCAGTCAAAGTCAGCCAGCATTTGGGCTGCTTGGCAAATATTTGGTGTTATTAAAACCGTTAGTCATCAGTGAAGCGGAGGTGGTGTAGTTGCCGACCTTCTATATTCACTCCCATTTCTTCCCATTCTAATTGTCTGCCTGATGTTATCGAGGCTGGCGCTGAAGAGTTTTGGTGAAATGGTTTCACCCTGCCCAATCCCTCTTTTGACATCAATGATCACTTTCTTGCAGAAAGGTGAGATCCTGGTGGTGAATCTGTAATAGGGGCTCATGAAGGATATTAATGTATTGAGTTTGAACCCCCTGTTTGGCTAACCCTTCAATGACCACTTCTGTCTCCACAGAACCAAAGGCTTTCTTTAAATCAATCAACATGAGACAGAGCAGCATCTTGAACTCCCTACAAACCTCAATGAGCTTGGTTACTGTGTGGATATAGTTGATTGTGATGAATCCTTTATGAAAGCCAGCTTGCTCGCATGGTTGTCCTTCATCTAATGTTCTGCCAATACTGTTCAGGATGACTCCAGTGAACAGCTTGTAGATGACAGAAAACAGGCAGATGGGGTGATAGTTGCCAAGGTAGTGATTGTCTCCCTTCGTGAGCAGTAGAACTCTCCTGCTTTTTCTCCATTGGGAGGGCACCTTGCATTCAGACAGGGAGTGTGTGAAGAACCGAGCCAGTGTATTGATGAGTACTGAAGGCAGATTCTTCAGGTGATCCGGTTTGACTTTGTCTGGGCCTGGTGCCGCTTCCTTCTTTACCGACAAAATGGCATGTCAGATTTCAGAAGGGAGAATGTGGGAACGACATATCCATCCTGTGGAATTTGGTATGTGGGCAGGTGGACATGTGGCATTCAAAGAGATCTGAGTAGAAGTCATGGATAATCTTCTCCATTACCTTTCTGAAAGATGTGATAGATCCATCAGGACATCTGAGGGCAGTCATCTTGGTCTTATAGTTGGCGAAGGACAGGAGGTCTGTTGCGAACGCTTTTCCCATCTTCGGCTGCATCTTCCAGTATTTCTGCTCTTCTCTCTTTGAGATCCTCCTTTATCGCTTCTCTGCACTGCTTTGCAAACTTGTGCCTTAGCATTTGGTCACCTGAGACTCATGCCTTGCCACCTTGGTGAATGAGCTCAAGTTTTTGAAGCCAGACGTCCTTTTGTGTCTATTCTCGCTTGGCATTCTTCGCACAATCATGGAGATGCTGAACCAGTAGATTGTATTCTTCATCGATGTCGTCAATGATGGTATCTTCCCATGTTGCCGCAATGGTGCCAAAGAACTCCCAGTTGGTGGTCATTCTGGGAATTCTCTTCTTAACTTTGCTGCCATTTATCCCCGTTGTGTGAAGTAGAATTTTGCATGAAGGAGACAGTGGTCCGATCCTGTTTTGAATTTTGGGATGACAGCAACATTAGTCAGGCAAAACCTTCGATTGAAGATGATGTGGTCAATTTCTTTGTGGAACTGTCCACAAGGAGATTCCCATGTCCAACCTTTCGATTCAGCCTTTTGGAACTGTGAGTTCCCATGAATGGTCTTGGTGGACATGATGAACTCGGATAGTCTCTCACCCTGTCGTTCCATTCTAGGCTGTGGGTCCCATTGTGGAGTTCGACAGCCGATCTTCTCAGTCCTATCTTGGCATTAAATCACTGACTATGATCTTGTAGAAGATGTGATCTTCTTTATAGAACTCCTCCAGTTCCATGTAGAATTTCTCAATTTCTTCTTCCTTGTATGTGGATGTTGGTGGGTAGACAATGAATATAGAAATTGCTGGCAGTGGGCCCCATCTCTTCAAGTGTAATCATCCTATCTGGTTTGTTAGGAATTCAGATGAATCAATGTTCACGGCCATGTTTGTGCTGACTAGGACACCAACGCCACCGACTCCTCTTTCATCACATGTTCCTAAAAACAGTTCTGCGGTGTCAAAAACAACGTGAGGTGATTGATGCCTCCTCATCCTAGTCAGAACAATGAAGCCGTATTTGATATTTTACGCTTTCACTATATGGTACTCAATATATGCTTCCGATGCCAGTGTACGTGCACTGAAAGTACAGACAATCATTTTAGTGCTTCTTCATTTTGGCAGCCTAGTTTGGTCCTGAAATTTTATCAGGAACTCCTTGTTTGTCCCTCTTAGTGCTGCTGTATTAAGGGCTCTTTCTGGGTCAGGAAAATAAACATTTTTGTTACTGGTATTGTCATATTGAATACGCATCATACAGCTTGCCAGACTCTGCCGTGTGGGTTCATCCATTTATAGGCAAATTTCATAACTTCATTTTTCCTAACAGCTGCATCATATTCCATTGCATAGATGTACAACAGTTTCTTTATCCTGTCATCAGCTCTCCGATACTCTGGTTGTTCCATATTCTGGCTATTGTGAATAGTGCTGCTATGAAAACAAAAGTGCAGATGTTGGTTTCTGCTGCGTGTTTTTGGCTTCCCAGGGTGTATTCCAAGAAATGTATGGCTGGTAAAACAAGTGCTCAATTCTTAGTCTTTGTAGGAATGTCCATATTGTTTTCCAAAATGGCTGTACCACTCGACATCCCCACCAACAATGGATGAGAGTCCCTTTCTCCGGCATCCACACCAGCACTTGTACTTGCTCTTTTGGATATGTGCTAGTCTCTGTGGTGTGAGATGGTATCTCCTTGTTGTCTTGATTTGCATCTCTCTGATGATTAATTTGATGAACATTTTTCCATATGAATGAAAAATTCATATGAAAAATTCATATGAATGGGCTTTTGACCATTCAAATTTCTTTCTTGTCGAGGTTCTGTTGATATCTTCTCCACATTTTTTGGATGGGGTTTACTCTTTTCTTCTTGCAAAGTTCTACCAGTTCCTGATGTATTCTGGATATTAATCCCTTATCAGATGGGTTTTGGATGAATAATCTTTCCCATTTTGGACTGTCTTTGTATGTTGATCACTGTTTCTTTTGAGATGAAGAAGCTTTTTGGTTTCATATAGTTCCATATGTTTATCTTTGTTTTTAATTGCTTTTAAGTGTTCTTTTAAGATGCCTTTAGCTTAAATGCTGAAGAGGCTTTTGCCTATATTTTCGATGTACTTTATGGATTGAGGTCTGATATTGAGATCTTTAATCCATTTTGATCTGACTTTTGTGCATGATGTTAGACAGAGGTCCAATTTCACTTTTTTTAAACATAGCTGCCGAGTTTTCCCAGCTCCGCTTGTTGAAGAGGCATTCCATGCTCCATTTCACCCTTTTTGCTCCTTTGTCAAAGATAAAATGATCCTATATTTGAGGATGAATTTCAGGATACTCAACTCTATTCCATAGGTCCACTGGTCTGTTTTTATTCCAATACCATGCTATTTTAACTACTACGCTTTGTGGTACAGTTTGAAGTTAGGAAAGGAGATGTCTCCCATCTTCCTTTTCTCAAGGATTGTTTTAGCTATTAGCTTTAAATATCAAAGAGATAAAACCCAACAGTATGAGATTTCTATTTCTGTTTATTCTGCCTTGGTCAGGATATAATTTGCTATGAGTTCTTCTTAACAGTATCTCATAATTTTATATGTTATTACATGTTTTTGTCTTCCTTTCTTTACAATCGAAGAAATGTTTTCATAGTGGCTTTTTAGAAAAATAATTTGATTTTCTGAAATATCAATTATATTTTAATGGCACTCATTTGTAATTTAGTTATTGAGCTTTCTTTCATTGTAAAGTCACAAAATATACATCACTCAGAGTTTCTAAACTTTACGTATATTCATATATATACACACACATAAATTCTTCTTTATTATAGTCTTATTTCTTTTTTAACTTTACAGACCTTTTTTATTTAGTTTTTATCTCTAATAGCAATTATTTATTATTCAAATAAATAATTTTAAGGCAATTTTTTCTTGAAAAAATAAGTTTTATGTTAAGAAATTTTCTTGCCTCCAGTTATGTACCTTTTCCTTATTTTTTTCTTTTCTTTTCCTGATTCATGTACATAAAAATATACCAATTGTCATTTTATTATATTTATTTACTTTTTAATTTTGCTGAAGTCTTTATTATTACTATGTTCCTTCAATTTAAATATAATCCTTTTTTTTTTATTTTATTTTATTGAATCATCATGAGCACAGTTACACAGCTTTCATGATTGGGTGTCAGTCATACAATGTTCCAACACCCATCTCTCCACCAGTGTACTTTTCCACTGCCAATATACCCAGTATTCCCTCCTACCACCACATCCCCTACTCCAGCCTGCCTCTGTGGAAGGCATCCTTCTCTTCTTTCTTGTTGTTCTTTTCCTTCTTCTTTTTGTTCTTGTTGTCCTCCCTCCTTCTTTCTTGTTGTTCTTGTTCTTGTCCCACTCCTCCTCCTCTTCCTCCTCCTCTTCTTCTTTTCTCCTCCTCCTCCTCCTCCTCCTCTTCCTCCGTCTTCTTCTTCTTCTTTTCTTCTCTTCTTCTGATCTCTCCGTATGTCTCTGTCTGTCTGTCTCTCTCTCTCTCTCTCTCTCTCTCCCCCAACTTCACCTTTTTGGCCTTTATCCATAGTCATTTTAAATAATATTTTCTCTCTGGCAATGCATGTAGACTTTGACCTATGATATCTTCTTGTAGGTTGTTTTACCTCTCAGCTACAATACAATGCAGTTGTCTCTTACAACATACAATATTCATATAATTTCAATCTCCTGCTGTGGCACAAGAGAACACAAGCTCCAAAATCCAATTATCTAATGCAATACTAAAAGTAACTTTTTGGAAATTATGGTTTGGGGTTTTCTTTTGTTTTGTTTTGGACCAAAACTGGCAATACTTACGGATTATTGCCAGTTGTCAATGTCATGTGATGCTGGGAATCTAACCAGGGTTGTTCCACATGCAAACTTCTGTTCCACATCTTTAATTTCTGTGTCAGGTACACAATACACACATTCTACAAGCTGAAAACATTAATTTTTTTTTGTTCATAACTGGAAAGAAAATGAATTAAGATGGTTACTTGAAGTGACAGTGAAATCACACAAAGCCTAATTATACCATGGGGCCACAATGGAAACATTTGTCCTAAGATTGCAGTGCCTGTAAACATTGCTATACTCTAGCACAGCCTCATTTACCTTAGGCTTTTGGTAAATACAGCAGAATTTATTCATTCACACCATGAGGCCAGATAGTAAGTTCCCCTAGGTCACTTTGTAAATAGATGCAATTTCTTTTGACTTCTAGATGTCTCTGTATAATGGCTTGATTCTGTTGAATTCATTAACCCTCAGGATGTTGTAAATTTTTCTGCTTCCACTCATTATAACCTGCATTTTTCTTAACCCACATTGAATATTCAAAACTCTCAAATAATTTTGTCTCAAGAACCTATAACTCAAATTGTTAAAGAAAATAGAGAAAATAAATCTGGAGGTATAGTGTAGGACGTATGCTTACCATTCAGTACCCAAGGTGAACTCCCTAAACACATGGTTTCTGGAGCATCCCTTGGTCCAGCTCTGGAGGACACAGAGCACTGTTAGCTTTGGTTCTATAGAACCTCAGCACTACCAGGTGACCTGAGTATCTCTGGCACAACAGAGAGACTGCAGCATCACATCCTCTGGCCCTTGTCCTGAGCAAAGAGTAAAACTGACCAGTGGTTGCCAATAGAATGCCTAGATCTCCTGACCATACTTGGGTTTTTTGTTGCATTTTTGGGTCACACCCAGAAATGCTCAGGGGTTTCTCCTGGTTCTGCACTCAGGAATTACTCCTGGTGGTGCTCGGGGGACCATATGGGATGCTGGGAATCGAACCCGCCAGCATGGGCCGACCACGAGCAAGGCAAATGCCCTACCCACTTGACTATCACTCGGGCCCCCTCTCCTGACCATACTTGAAGGAAAAAGAAAATATAGAAAATGTTAACATTTCTTCTGTATTTTTTAAATATGAAATGATGAACATTGTAAACTATATTTGCTTGAATACTTAAAGAATCTAAGGGGAAAAAACTCCTATTAAAGAATTTGTGACTGCCTTTTATGAATATAGAAGCATTGCATAAACCTTTACAAAATATTTTCCTTTGGCTTTTCCTGCTAGGCGAGAGGTTGACAACAACAATTGCAACAATGAAAAATAATCACCTTGTGTCTGCAATGTATAAGTCCATCAAACATCATTGGTAAAAGACATAATGACTTTTGCAGCCAATCTTTCCAGGCAAGTTATCTAAACCATATCTTTTGAGTAGGCACACTATCAATTATCAAATTGATTTTATTCTTTTTACATAGTTTCTTTATTCCTGCTAGTCACTTTCATATAAATTATATTTTTACTAAAAATGTATGACAGTTGGCAAATTTGGGAGTATATTTATAAGAAGTCAAAAATAGCAACAACAAACACTCATTTGAACTGGTGGAGTCCTGAGTAATAAAAAATAACAGTACCCAATATTTAGCATCTATGTCCTTTTAGGAATTTGAGGGAAAATGACTTAAGAAACATATTGCTGGTCAATGAAACTCTGGATCATCTGTTCTAGATTCTTTTTCAGGTTTTATAGCTGAAACATACCGCTAGATTCTGTTTTCCTTCAATTATATTTCAATTCTGAAAATATTCTATGATAATCAAATATATATATAGTTGTTTGATATGCTAGTCTTGATTTTTAAACATCATATTAATTAGAAGCAATTATTTAGCGATAAAACACTCTGAATATGCATCAAAAATCCTAAATTAACATCCAAAAAGCAGGAAACAAATTTGTATCTAATAGTGACTATAAAGTATTGATTTTATTCAGAATATTGACTATGATGTATAAAGTGCATCAGTTTCATTTTGTTTCAGTAATATCCAGAAAATTGCATAGATTGAGAATGTCAACCTCAGCCACAAAAGAATAGATTTGGCATTGAATGTTAAACTCTGGTTTACCTTGTCTCGTCAAAAAATTTGGAGCTTAAAGGTTTTATTCAAAGAGCAAACCTCTTGTCTGTTTAAAATACAGCATCTGAATTGTGAGAGCTTCAGGTTAACCAAATAACCATCTGTTAAAAACCTGTCAACACAAAATGTTAAAATTCCCATATCACTTGCAAAGTTTTCTAGAAATTAGCAGTCTCCTAGTGATTGTAACTACAGGTAATTTTTAACTTGAATCTAGTTCATTAGCATTGCTTTGAAAATCCCAAAAAAACACTAACAAAGCATTTTCTAACCTCTTGCCTCTCTCCCACCACATGAATATACAAAAATCTTTTTCTCATTCTCTTCTTAAGCCTCTGTTGCTGCTATATTAGAAGGCTTACCTCATGCACTCAAAGAGGATCCATTGTCCTTTCTGTTCTAGTCCTTTTGTTTAGGACCTCTTCTTTACACCTCTTAGATAATTTGCCCCCAAGTTCTATTGCTTCTATATTGAAAGGCACCTTTTAATTAGTTACTTCTGAGTACTCATTTGAAAAGTAAACACACTCAATTCCCTTAATTCCTGCTTTACTCTTTTTCAGTGAACTTGTCAGCATCTACTGTGTTTTGTAGATTTTCTTGAGCAATTCATTGTACAGACCTTTTATATTTTGTAAACTCTTTTTTACACAAGGTGATTTGGGTTGTTTGTGCTCACTTCTTGGTCTTTAATATCCAAAACAGTGTCTGGAACCTTGTCAAAACTCAATAATTAAGTATTATTAAATGAAGAGAAGAAGTCCTATGAATTCCTCTTTTCTGAATCTTCCTTTACCCAACAAGACTTAAGTTGAATTTGTCATCAAGTCTAAACAAAAGCAATCACTGAAGTTACAAGGACAGAGTCTGATGACTTTCACATTTGGGAATATTAAAATCATCTATATGACCTAAAAGTTATTTTATCTAAGTCATTTAATGATCAATACTTTGCCAAAAAAGGCTTAAGATTAATGTGTCATTAGCTATTTTAGTTGGACTGTCATAACAAAATGCCATTGATCAGGTTATTTTTTTAATTTTATTGTGTGTGTGCTTTTGAGTTTTATTCTTTCTACAATTGATAACAGCATTTACATAACAAGCTTTCTTTATGTTAGACAGATCACTGAACATGTGACACAGTTGTCAAGGTATAAATTTTATCCAAAGTAAGAACTGACCGGGATTATCTTCTGTCTTCTCCATTTCTAGTTTCAACCCCTGTGGAGGGCAATCACTTTCATAATCAGAACTGTCATTTTGACAGAGTATAGACTGCATTATTGTGCACATTGGTGACTTATTTAGAGCCTTAATTACTTACAGTTATTCATTGATTGTAGATTATTTTCAAATTTGTGGATAAAATTTGGGAATGAAAACAATAATATATTGTTTTCTCCTTTTCTTATATATTTTACTTTGATTCCATGTATTTCCATCAATTCAGACAGATAATAATTGGCTGCATTATTTAAACCACTGAATTGAATTTCCTCACAATTACAAAGAAGAGAAGTCCAAAATAAAGCTGTAAGCATGGTCCATTTCTCTCCTGACTTATAGACACCCATCCACCTGCAATATCCTCATGTTGAGGGTCCAGAGTCAATTCTTTGATTCCTTCTTTGAAGGGCCTCATTTATACTTAATCTTTTCCAGACTGGAACAGTAGGCCACTTTACCTGCATGTATACACTTGGAAGCCACTTAGGTTTGGGACTTCATTAACTGAATTTGGAAGTGGAGGATTCATTCCACAATGTTAACTCACATGTACTGAAAACTACTCTTTACAGAGCTTGGGAATAGATGGAATGTTGGAGATCGAACCCAGGTCAGCTTCATGCAAGACAAAAAACTCCCGACTTGTTGTACTATTGCTCTGGTCCTCCTTATTTTGTGTCTTATATAGACTCATTGAATGTTTTTCTTTATATGTCACTTTTGAAAAATATATCAAGCGAAACTTTACCTTAAGCAATGTCTAATACATAGGTGATTACTGGGCGAAGCAATAGTCCAGTGGGTAGGGCATTTGCCTTGTACACGGCCGACACATGTTCAATCCCCCGGCATCCCATATCGTCACCTGAGCACCGCCAGGAATAATTCCTGAGTACAGAGCCAGAGGTAACACCTGAGCATTGCTGGGTGACACCCAAACAAGCAAAAAAAAAAAGGTGATTACTACTAAATGGGTTTTCTTGGTACTCTGTGCTCTGTGCATCTATCTGGAGATGAGCCTGTTATTGCTGATATTATCTTTCACTTTTAATAGGAGAAATTTTAAAATAAAACACAAACTTGTGGCAAACAATGTTGAAGGGAAGTAAAAGAGAAAGAGAAAGAAAGAGAAAGAAATAAAGAACCTGCCATAGAGGCAGGCTAGCAGAGGGAGAGGGAATCGGGGACATTGGTGGTGGGAAATGGGCACTGGTGGAGGGATGGGGGGGCTGGAACACTGTATGACAGAAATCCAAACATGAACAGATTATGAACATTTTTGTAATTGTATATCTAATGGTGGTACAATAAAATATTAAAAAAGTCAAGTAAATGCAAATTTAAATTTTATATTCTGCATTGAGAGTGAATGGGGCTTCTATAACTAGTTCATTTTTCATGAACATAGTTTTGCTGAGATTCAGCTGTAGACCTATCTTTCCACATTCTCGGTCGAAGTCAGCCAGCATTTGTGCCGCTTGGCTAATGTTTGGTGTTATTAGAAGGATGTCATCAGTGAATCGGAGGTTGTTTAGTTGCCATCTGTCTATCTTTACTCACATTCTGTCCAATTCTAATTGTCGCATGATGTTCTCAAGGGTGGCACTGAAGAGTTTTGGTGAAATGGTATCACTCTGCCGAACCCCTCTTTTGACATTGATGGACTCCCTACACAACTCAATGAGCTTGGTTACCGTGTGGATATGGTCGATTGTGCTGAATCCTTTCTGGAAGCCAGCTTGCTGCGCATGGTTGCCCCTTCATCTAATGTTCTGCCAATCCTATTCAGGATGACTTGACTGAACAGCTTGTAGATGACAGACAACAGGCAGATGGGGCGATAGTTGCCGATGTCATGGATGTCTCCCTTCTTGAACAGTAGAACTGTCTTTCTGGTTTTCCAATGGGAGGGCACCTTGCATTCAGACAGGTAGTGTGTGAAGAGACAAACCAGTGTATTGATGATTACTGAAGGCAGATTCTTCAGGTGTTCAGGTCTGACTTTTGTATGGTTCTGGTGCTGTTCCCTTCTTTACTGACGAAATGGCATGTTGGATTTCAGAAGGGAGAACGTTAGGAATGACATATCCATCCAGCGGAATTTGGTATGTGAGCAGGTGGACGTGACTATCACTAAGATCTGAGTAGAAGTGATGGATAATTCTCCATTGCCTTTCTGGAAGATGTGATCAATCCATCAGGACGTTGGAGGGCAGTCATCTTGGTCTTATAGTTGGTGAAGGACAGGCAGGCGGTGTGAATGCTTTCCCTGGCTTCTGCTACATCTTCCAGTATTTCTGCTCTTCTGTCTTTGAGGTCTTCCTTTATCGCTTCTCTGCACTGCTTTGCAAGCTTGGATGTTAGCATTTGTTGTGCTGAGGCTCACTCCTTGCCACACAGGCGAATGAGCTCAAGAGTTTTGAAGACAGGTGTCCTTTGTGTTTTTCTCTCTTGGCATTCTTCACACAATCATGGAGGTGCTGATCCAGTAGGTTATATTCTTCATCGATGTCATCAATGATGGTATCTTCCGATGTTGCCGCAGTGGTGCCAAAGAGTTCTCAGTTGGTGGTCATTCTGGGAGTTCTCTTCTTAAATTTTGGAGCCTTTTTTTCCCCGCTATGTGAAGTAGAATTTTGCATGAAGGAGATGGTGGTACTATCCTGTTTAGAATTTTGGGATGAAAGCAATATTAGTCAGGCAAAACCGTAGATTGAAGATGATGTGGTCGATTTCATTGTGGAACTGTCCACCAGGGGACTCCCCATGTCCAAGGTTTTTCTATTTAGCCTTCTGGAACTGTGGATTTCCCATGAATGGTCTTGGTGGACATGATGAACTCAGATAGTCTTGCACCCTGTTTCACTCTCAATGGAACAAACATCTCTGAATGCAACAGTTATGTGTAACTAGGTCGAGAAGTCAACATAATGAATGACCTACAACCTGAGCTGGGCAGGATGAAGAGAGCAGCAAGGTATGCCTTCAAAAGCTTTGAAGAAATAGCTAAAAAGACAAAGAACCTCCAGCTCCAGGCACATCTCTTTGACTCCAACATTCTCCCTGCATTAACATACGCCTCAGAGACCTGGGCCCCTACAAAAGCAAGATGATAATGCTATTTGGTTCTCCCAAA